>UXGD01005035.1:0-15492 GCA_900474315.1 Torymus auratus
GGTGAAATAAAAAAGTTGTGGTTAGAGCGTTTTAATTTTAATGTTATCGATATCAATGAAATGAACTATCAATCTTTTGACTACCCAAGATCAGTGACTATATAATATGTACTAACCATAATGGAGCGTGTAAAACTACTTGTGCCATCTATACAACGTAAAGCGCGTGAAGCAATTTTACCGCAAGGATCCCAATGTGGAATGGGAAGACATCATGGAGTGGGAAGACCTTTCATCTGATGAAGAATCCTTGATATTAGTCCAGGAATAATTTTAAGGGTATTGGAGGGGTTGATAGACAGGTAGAACCTCACAGGATAGGAGCGAGGTGGGGCTCCTATCTCCCTTCACATTTTTGTAATCATATAGCCGGCCACCAGGTGGCTGCGATACTCTCGCAAACAGTCAGTCAAGTCGTCCATTATATAAGATAATAAACATATAGCTACATTTAATCAAAATGGGTCAAAACAGCTCGACCGTTGCTCCTCAGCAACAACAACAAAACAATAACAATTAGGGTAAGTCGCAGTGGAAAAAATGTACAGACAAAATTTCCACAAACACCCGTTCTTTCCCTGAACAAAAGGGTTATAAAAAATTCTAAACGTTTACTAGTAGATAGGGCAGAAAGCCGTCCGCAGCTCGCCGTGGGCTGCTCATCATCGAGGGTCAGCTGCTGCAGGCTTGCTTCGGCGGTCCACGCTTCTATGGGGATTCCCGGCCTCTGGAGAGTCTACACGCGCGCTGAGCCTCGGCCCACCTGCCGATGGCCCAGAACGCCTCAGACTTGGGCCAGGCCTTGCTGAGCCAAACGCCCTAGGCCACTCTGGCCTAGAAAGCCCTTGGCCCAGAAAGCCCCTGGCCCAGAATACCCATAGCTTACCTACTCTTGTATGTGTATATTATACACTTTGGACAAAGGTCTCTCTGAGGAAGTTTCGCGTAGCAGTGAAACTTCTTCTAAGCAACTCTCTTAAGTCAGAAGACTTTCCAGACAGTTTATTTCCATATACCAGCTTCGACAATAGAAAATGTTAGAATTCACAAGTAACGCCAGTCTCTCAGCTTGACGAAAAAAAAAGCTGCGCCATACGCGATCAATACCGTGCAAACATAAGCATCATCACCGCACACCGCAATAACCATATATATATATATATATAATACACATATGTATACACGGTAGTCAGCGTCTCTCTCTTTCTCATTCCCCAACTATACAACGCGTGCATCACTCCACGGCTGTACCTACAACCTTCCGCGCTCTCACAAGCGCGCGGGCTCCAAACAAGAATTTAAATAATCGAACGGCCTATTACGCGTGCTGCTCCGTGCACCACACACACGTGCGCGCATTCATCGAACTCTCCCCCTCGCCACCCCACCTCCATTCACGTTACGTCACGCACACGCGCGCACTAGAGAGAGCCCTCGTCATCGGGCGACACCTGCATACCTGCTATATACATATAGGTATATTGCTGTGAGAAGAGTGAGGCACACACGCGCGGGTCTTTGCCCTCGCGCTTAATATTTCAGAGCCGGTTCATTGGCTGCACACCGCGTCGCCGCGATGACGACGACGACGACGTAGATATATAGTAGCTGCCGGGCGAGCTTTCATCGAGACTTTGGCAGCCCGGAAAGAGAGGGAGTTTTGGGGTAGCTATAGGTAGACTCTCTCTCTCTCTCTCTCTTCGGGATATGCGGGCGTTTGATATCATGCGGCGGTCTTTGAGAGCGAGTTTCGAGGCTTTTTCATGCCCCCAACGACGACACACAGTCGCGCGGGCGGATGGGTTTTCGTATTACCTACAGAGAATATTTGTTTTTGTTCGCGGTGTGTATATAGTTGGGCTGCGTGAAGCGGGTTTACGTGGTTTGATATAAATATAGTATAGGCTCGTTATGGTTAGAGAGCTGGCGTTTTATTGTTTTATAGTGTACGGCGGACGGACGGACATACATACGCGCGCGCTTTCCCGGAAGTCGCAATCAATTTTCTTCTAGGGTTTTGCGTTTACCGCGCGCTTGTCTGTTTCTATAGCCTCTCTTGCGCGCTGCCGTATATACCTTTTTACACTGTTTTTACACGTGGTGCGCGCGAACTGCGATAAGAATAGTCATAAATATTTCAGTGTTTTTACATTTTATCAAGAATTTCCTTGTGTTTTTTTTTCCTTTTTTTTTGTTTCACTGGTGGATAATAAATTATTTTACAGTGCGATATTTTACAGAATTCAGTTTTCTCATTAGAATATCCATGGCGATATAAATCTCGCAGTGCGCGAGGGCATGTCAGCTCCCTTGAAACAAATATAAATCAAATTTGTACAGTTTTATTGTAGAACTGCGGCTGCTGTATTGGATTTCCTTATCGTATGATCGTTTTGAAAACAAAAATGCAATGCAAACAAAAAATTTATAAGGAAATATCAATAAGTCACTGTATTTATTGTATTTAATATATATAGAAAACTGTTCGATAACGAAATTATAAATGTATTTTTATATGTATCGATTGTCACGACAACGCTGACCAAAATTCTGTTACATTAAGTTTTCTAAAACATGAGGAGTAAAATTATTTTCTTTTATTTTCTGAGGTACTCTATATAGATATTAGAAAAAATTCTACTCATTTTATTCACCAGTCCTATTTCCTATAAGATTTGTCCACATATCCTTACTTGTCGTCTAGAAGAAACATTGTAGCCGCGAAAATAAATTTCTGTAAATGCAATGTTTCATGCGTGTGCATGAAACTGTGTACTTACAATCTAAAACTAACGGAAGCTAATAGAAAAATACTATAATATTGTGCCAATTCTCCAGTTTTCAAGTTTCAATTTCATATAATATTTATTGAAAAAATAATTTCTTAATTTTCAAATACCAATAGCAAACAATTTTTTATAATTGCATAAGAGGATAATTTGATTATTTAAAATATTTATTTAAATTTGAAAGTCGGATGTAATACTCGAACAATGAGATCAAAATAGTACAATTTTTGTTTGAAAAAACTACAAATTCATTATTGCAGTTGCATTTGTGAAACCTTAGTTTTTCTATATTGTATTTTATATTAGTCAAACTACTACTTGTTGTTTACGGAAAACAAAAAATTTTAGCAACAAAAGAATTTTAATAACTTTTAGCTGAGGCAGCCATTTATTCAACAAACAAAAAATGTTTGACGTATGTAAATTAAAATGTTCAGAGAAGCTTTTTCTGTGAAAATTCAAAGAACCATATTTACGTCTATGTTGATCCCGTATTTACGCATTTTTCATCATATAAAATTTTGTACTTTAGCATATACTTTTTTCATAGTAGAAACATAAGCAAAAACAGAAAGTTTATTTAAAAACAACGTTTTCGGTAACTTCACTACGCGCAATTAAACATTTAATCGAAATTCTTGGAATACAGTTAAACAACGAAAGACAGGATTTCTGCGACAACTATGAACTTTTTTAAACGAACGCCCACGTAGAGACATATACATCTAAACTTCGAGAGAGAGAGACTCGAAAAAACAGAGGAATCGTCGCGCTCGGCGCCGCGTCGAACCAAACTTCGGGGACCGACAAAACAAAAACCGCCGGAAAGTTAGCCGCACTCTCACGCACACGACGCCAGAAGAGCTTTTCGCTCGACATAACCCAAATTCCCAGTGGCCAGCGGCAAAACAGAGCAAAAAAAAGAAGATTTTTCGGCCTTTCTCCCCAGCGAAATCCATCGGCATTACTAAAGGAAAGAGGAAAAAGCGCAGAAACCACCGGACAAGATGTGTGACAAGAGTAAATGCAGCTGCAAGAAGAAGTCGGGTGGCAAAGTGGACTCGGCAGTGCTGCGAAAGCTGCAGGAGGCATACGATAGGTTCTCCGAAGTGCCCAGCGACTCGCTTCTGAAGAAATACCTCACCCGCGAGCTTTTCGATAAGCTCAAGGTATATACGCGTGACGCGTACGATGTTGTTGATTGCCAATTTCCCACCCCTCAATATCACGAAATTTTGAATTGACGTTGGCCGTATGTTTTGCGAAAAAGGAGACATTTATTTATTGCGAAGGCGATGCTTCTAGAATGTAATGAAAAATCTATTAACGATAGCTGCATATACGTATGCGTCATACGGTCAAAACCATGTTATGTTCATAAAAATCACGTAGTCCCTTTTACATCACGACTTTGCAAAACTTTGATAAACCGTCACGGACAGAGTTCCTAAAAACTTTCCTACATGAAATGGTAAACTGATTTTATAACACACGTAATGATATGTTCAAATAATTGATAAATATTTAAACTTATTTGAAAAATTTTTTTCAGCATTTCAATAGTTTTAAAGAGTTTTGATTTCTATTATATGAGTGATTACTGAAATAAGATATTTTCGAGTGAACCAACATTCACATCGTCTTATCTGGACACTAAGGAATGATTCTAGTTATCATTATTATTTGACGCTAGAACAATTAATATACGTATCAAAACTCGATTATTTCTCTTATTTTTGTCCAAATAAAATCTTAATGTCTATGCAATTACGAAAAAGTTTATTTTTTAACAATTATTTTTCGATATTTCATCAATATTTTCAGCGGATAATAAGAAATCAATTTTTTATAACGCTTTGGACTTACGTCGTTTCCACAATAATTATTTATCAAACAGTGGGTCATAGTAAGGGGGATCAAAAGCTTTGGTTTTTTAAAAGATTTCCAATTTAATTTTACGAATACCCATTGGCTTCATGAAATAAAAATAGAAAAAAAATTTTATTTTAATTTTATTTTTTATTTTTATCTTTAGCAAATAAAAATAGCTCGTCTTTGATTTATTTGAACTATTTTCATAATATAAACAATTACTCGAATTGAGTTAAATATAAACTAATCCCACGATCGTAGCCGGTCTCCTAATAATAACGAATCTTTGATGTGATGAATTTAACGAAGGAAAATTTAATTAAACATTTTTAATTACTGTTGGGATGAAATTAAAATTTATTTAAAGATATACGGTTATTAAATTATAAAAATCAATAAAGGTGTGAAAATATAGCTTACTGGCGCACTTTTTATATTCTTATATTACTTTGTTGCTTTTATATAGCTTGCGTAAGAAGCCGAGTAAGTCGTAAAAGATCTTAACATGAAAATTTCACGCACAGAAATTAGTATGCAAAATTAGAGCGAAATGTGTCTATAGAAAATCATATTCTTGAAAGCTTCATAATTACCTTTCATCAAATATTATACAGCGCCGTAATAATTCAAAAATAATAACTCATTTCACGTCACAATGAAAGAATATTATAAAATAACAAGTGCACGAAAACTATTTCCATGATTCGATACGACACAAATGATCTTAAATAAACAGTATGGTTATATAATTACACGATTGCTACATCAAGCAGGCCACTAAAACTGACACATTTAGGCCAGTAAATAATTGAAGCTTTCAACTGGAAGCTTCATGAACCTTGGAATGGGCGTAAAACAAACTGCCGATCGTTACTGTCTTGACGGCACAACAGCCATCGCTCCAGGGGTTCTCTCTCGCCCCCAGATATCTGAAATTCCATACAGTTGAACGGCAGGCCGTCTTTTTCACAGCCCGTCCTTATCACCGAACGATTCCTTCCCCGCGTAATTACGGTACGGCGACGACCTCCCCTTCAACTAAACGCAAATGAGGAAGCCATCTCGCGGGAAGGCCAATCTCCGCTGCCATTCTCCCTTGTCCTCGGGGCATACCCAGCATCTCCAATCACAGCCGTCGCTCTTCTTCATCATCTTTCTCTCTTCCAGACCCGTAAAACTCCGAGCTTCGGTTCGACACTCCTGGACGTCATACAGTCGGGCCTGAAGCATCCAGACTCGGGCATCGGCGTCTACGCCTGCGACCCGGAAGCCTACGCTACCTTCGCCGACCTCTTCGACCGCATAATCGAGGACTACCACGAGGGTTTTCGCTCCCAGGATGTACATCCAGCCTCCGATTTCGGCCAGCCTGACAAGCTGCCCAGCTTCGATCCTAGCGGCAAGTACGTCATCTCGACGCGGGTGCGCTGCGCTCGGTCCCTCGAGAAATACCCGTTCAACCCTACGATGACCCGCGATCACTATCCTCAGATACAGGATAAGGTGAGAGAGGGAGACGTGAAAAATCTCCGCGCAGCGCAGAAATATTTCTCGCCTTATATTGCGTGCGGTGTAATGCGAGAGATGAGAGATATATATAGGACACGCGCCGTGAGAGGTGACGCTTAATTCGCGTGACGGCTGTTTATATTCGGGGGTGATTTTTTTTGTAAGATAGTGGCGGGCGCAAGGGAAAGAGGATAGTTTGCGTTTCGATGCCGAGATATGAGCTATGATGGGTCACGCCCATGGCTATATAAGTGTGAGAGAGGTAAACTTCCGGCCAACTCTATATGTCCGAGCCGAGCTCTATATCTTTATTTGCGGAGTGGAAAAAGCGCTTGATTCGGGAAAATTTGATCTCTTTATGGGGGAGGATGAGGGTTAGATGGCGGAGAGTAGATTTGTACATATTTACTTTTGTTTGAGGGGAAGAAAAGTGTGCGCTTAGAAGAAGGATAATAGGCGCCCGTTTTTGTTACCGTTTGAGAGATATATATGAAGAGGACGTAATTTTGGTTATTTCCAAGTCTGATTTCAGTTTCATATACCTATATATGTTACGAGATTGATGAAGAAAAGTTACACGTATAATTATTTTATATTTTCCGTATAATTAATGTGATAAACGTTGTATTGTCCGATTTCCATTCAATACTATATATATATACGTTTTTAGCGCGTTTCCCGATGTTAATTACGCGGCAAACCCCACAAAGTATAGCTTTTATATGATGTGTGAATAGCGTTGAAAGAAATCTCGTTCAAATATGATAATTGAAAGCGTTATTTTCGAGTAACAAAGGCTCCGGCATAGAAACTATCTTTTGTGTATAGAGAATGTTGTACAAGTGAATGTTGTTACGCGGAACAATGGCTTGGCGCAAAATTGAAACCTTTAAATTAATTTAATTAGAATATATATATAATTGGTATTGACTTCAAATAATAATTAATTGTTTCTGTTTAACTGTCATTTATATAAGAACAATAATATACTTTTATTTAGATTATTTTTTTATATCCTGTACCGATTATGAAAAGGCGGAAAAATATTTAAATAAACACGGCTGGTGATAAATTTATTGAGCCAACATATTCCTTCTGTTTACTAACATTTAATTTACAAACAACACACAAGGATAAAATAATGCGAATATTTATCTTTCAATTTGCGCAGTAGCACTCAGCTCCGTTTACATCGATTAAATAACAATAGGTTAACCCGCACGATAGAACTTCAAAATGCACTGCTGTATATAAAGAAACATTTTTTTTCCACCTTCCAACAGTAAACTTTCGCCTTAAAAGCCTTGCGAGCCTTTCATTCGCTCAAGCTCAGAAATCACCTTGACCTCTGAACACCTCCCTTACATTTTTCAATCCGCGGCATTGTAACAATAACAATTCTTTCTCTCTCTCTCTCAAGCGTTAACGAAGTATTTATCTTTCTCCCTTCCTCCTTCGCGCTATACCAGCAGCTCGTTTACGCACTTCTTCCATTGAGCGCGCCCGAGCTTTTGTACCGCTCCTTTCTTCGTTCCGCGCTCTCTCTCACTCACACTGCTTTGCTCGCGCGTTCTCTTATTTCTCCGCTTTCCTCCTACTTCCTTTTTTTACCCTCCTATATATACGCGCGAGATTAAAGCGGAAAGAGAGAGAGAGAGGGACGATATTTTGATCTCGGCGAAAGGAGCCGGCTGGTGTCCTTAAGAGAGTGTGTCTCTTTCTTTGCTCCACTTTCGTTGGTTTCCTATGTCACCTTTTCCCTCTCTTTCTCTCGCTGTCCCTGTTTCTCATTTTTCTGGGTGCCCCGTGGAGTCGCGCGGATTTCGTGGTTTTTGCGAAAACACTGGCGGGGACGTGGGTTCTGCGGTACGGGGTGAAAAAAATAAAAGAATCGGCAGTGATAAATTAAATAAAATGCTGGCGAACTTATGGCGTACACGCGGCTGGAGAATAAATGAATTCTCCGGTAAAAGAGCTGCCTTTTTTAGCTTTCGTTGTACGGGGATGGGAGCGCTGCGCGCAAAGTTTCTGATTAAATTAGCACATCATTTATGTGAAACAAGTCTATTTAATTATTTCGCTCGCCTCCTTGAAGGAACGACGAAGGTCTAATTACACGAAAATGCATCTGCATTGTTGCGCGCGCCGCAGGTTGAAAACAAAAAATAAAGAAAGAAAGCTGGTGCACAAACAGCGGTTTTTCCGTGTAAAATGTAGTAACAAAAACAAAAACGGCATTGTTAGGGTAACAATGGTCTAATTATATATATGCAGCTACTTTTTCATTAACAGATAGAGCTGTATAAGGTTGGGAGAAGTTGAAATAAATAATTATTATTCATGTATTTCGCATAGCTGATTATTTGTCATTAGAAATTCTAATTGCATACATTTTTATCCTTACCAGCTATTAAACTTTACGACAACTTTAGTTCTAATCTGCATTCATATACCCGTGTAAATGGCATTAGCTCTAATATTCATACGAAAATTATACCTGCTAAGCATAACAGCATAATCGTAGTTTTTAAACTAAGTTACAATGCATGTGATTACGACAAATGATTCAGCGTTAACTTAAATACACAGCAATTTATAATTTCCGATTTTTTACATTCTATATTTAACGTTGTAATTTAGTTTTCGATGGATGTTCGAAGCAAGAACAATAACGAAATTTGATAATTTAATATTTTCCGTAGTTCTAATTAATGACAAAAGTTTTTAATTAAATTTATAATAAATAATATAAGCAAGTTGATTACTATCGGAGAGTTATTTAGAATATGAGAAGTACAGAAAATAGTAATAAAATGCTTTAATTCTAAAAAAGTCAATATAGATTTGAATGAAAGCGCTGATTCATGAATTAGAACATCAAAAATTCAAGTATTTTTTAATTTTTCATCTGAAAAAAAATATTCAAAAGATTAAGACTCACTAAAAATCTCTTTATCCCTCACAAACGTAATTTCAACTTATATTTATTCAACCTATACAATATCCCGGCAATTTTTGAACCACGGTATCTGCGAGTTCTTAGCGCACTTCTTCGTCAGCTTTATAGAAATAGCTACGCACTCTCTCACTTACCCAAAGCGCACATACACGACACCCACAATTATAATAACTTCGATTGATCATTCGTACACATTTATAGATACACCGCTACCGATGACTCTCTTTCCCTCACTCACTATCTAACTTTGGATTGGCAGATTTCCGGGGCGCTACGGTCGCTAGAGGGCGAGCTCAAAGGCGAGTACTACCCCCTCGAGGGTATGGACAAGGCCACGCAGCAGCGGCTGATAGACGACCATTTTCTCTTCAAGGAGGGCGACCGGTTCCTCCAGGACGCCCGGGCCTGCGAGTTCTGGCCGACCGGTGAGTATATACAGCCGACTTACTTTCCTTCCTTTCTCGTGGGGACTGTATAAGCGCGAGACTTTTTCTCGACGCCTACTCACGCGCTGTACATGTGTGTGTATATATATATATATGCGAACGACCTTCTGATTTCATGCTTCTTTTACGAGGGTAGTTTGTGTTGCGAAGATTCCGTTTATATAGTTGCTGCTGTGTGGTTTATTTTTGCCCCCGTTTTTTATGGGGTTGAGGCGCGACCGCGCGTTTGTTAAACTGCTCAAGGTGGTTCTTTATATGATGGATTTCGAAGTTGTTTGACATGGTTTATACGGGGGAGAATTTTTTCAAAAATTTTATTCATAGTGTGTGTATAGGTTTATGAATTTTAAGACGACCTCGGGGTTGACTTTGAAGCGATTTTCTGTTCATGGCGACGGCTGTGGTGTCATGTTTTTAAAGTATATACACGCTACGTGCGTATACGTGAGAAGGAGCGAGTAAATCTTGCTTGTTTAAAAAGAAACAACATTTTATAAGATTTGATAGACTATTGAAAATATGATTGAAAAACTGAAAATTCTGATTGCCTATTATAATTTATAATTTTTGTAATATTTTTTATCTTTCTCCTCTGTTCTTTTTTAATTTAAACTTGGTTAGAAAATCTGTACAGCTACAAATCTGTATACCAATAAACAAAGAAACTACGTTTTGTAAAGTACAATTACATTGAACACGGTATTAAAACATTAATCGAACAGAATGTCAAAATATGTAGTGCGTCAGAAAACTACTCTACTGCTGTGAACGAAGTGATTCGGATTACGTCGAAATTCTTATGCGAGTAATATGATCGACGGATAAATGTGATCACTTGTAGCGCTTAACCTTTCAGAGCGGGAAGCCATCTAAGAACTCTATTATGCTCTTCTAAAAGGGAGTATCTATATCTCGTTAAGATACACGGCATTAAGATATTGTTAAATGGAATTAGAGAAATACTTATTAGTGACGATTCGATCTTGACATAATTTACATAAAATATTTTGTCACGTGTTCAATTTTATGGGTTGTTCAATATGTCGCCGAATTTCTTTAATTTATGTTGCACAATAAAGGATACTTGATAAATTATAAATAGGATCCACTTTTATTTACTGGAATTTGTCCAAAATTGAATTTCTACCTCATTTTAAATCATATTTTTAAAATATATATCTTATTTCTAAAATACGTTGAACCCAAATATATTATCTATATTGAATTTCCCATAAACTCATCGGTAAGTAGAGTACTGCAAGTATTGTCACGAGCTCAGCTCGACCGTCATCCGAGCCCTGACGCATCTGCTTCACGATAAGGACTAGACACACTCGCGATGCTCTCAAGCCAGCACCGCGACGTTACCTCCGTGGTAGAGCGCGGGCCTACAAACCTCGAGATCGAATCCCGCTCGTCGCCATATTTTTTACGCGACTTATTCAGTCTGTCCTCCTCTCATACGTAACAGTATATACAATCATTAAATTCAGCATCGCAGAGTACATAATTCTCAGCCATCTGCCTACCAACCAACCCAATCATTCAACGTTCTCTTATCGAAAAATTACGCCCATCTTGCAATACCCACGGCTTGGAAAAGTACGCACCTCAGCAACTTCATCCCTTTCCGTCCTATTACACCACCACGAGTTCGTCGAAATACCCTCAAGAGGCGCGCGCACTCACGTCTTTCGCGGAATAAGCCGGCGAAAGCATATTTTCATAGCGCTCGCTCCCGTCTCATTGAAAGCAAATTTAGCGCGCCCTCTTCAAGCCCACACGCATATATGTAGCGAGGGTGAAATAAAGTCTCGGATGTGCCCTTCCCTTTATTGCCGCGCTTCGTTTTCCACTCGGATTGCCGCTGTCTCTCTCCTATCGAAATTGAAAACAGTCGCGCGTAAGGCTTCGGTAATCCTCGATCAACGCCAGCACAGAACGATGTCTTCTTATCCGCCGTATTTTTTTTTCACTCTCCTGCGTAAGTATATACGCAGCGGTGGCTTTCGGGAGGAGTATGCGAATTTTTCAGTCGGGTAATCGCAGTGGAATCCTGGGGTGGCATGGGGAGTGGCGGAGAAAGGACCTTTGAGCTTATTAAGCTCGCGGAGCTCCTTGTTTCACGCGCCCGCGCGTAGTATAACGTATATATATGTAGGTACGCGGGAGCGACGTTGCTTCTGGGATTGAATTAGTATTGAGAGATGCGAAAGCGTGTGGAAGGAAAATCAGGGGGTTTACGCTATAGCGGAGCCAAAGGGACTACGTGCGCTGCTGTACAGCTGTAATTGTGTTAAAGGAGAGAGGACTTTTTTGTATTTTTTTGTATTTTTTTTTGTGAATACGGTGAAGAGTACAGGTTTGTGTAGGGTTTACGCTGTGAGCATATAAAAATGTTTTATTAAGGAATTTATATATTTATTAATTAACGATTTTCTGTAGTAGCTTATATTACATTATTATTGTGAAATCAGGTCACGGTATTTTGTGGTAATAATGTTATTTGGTGTTGAAAATATTATTTTCTTTTAAGTTGAATTTCATTGATATGAAATAGTATTAATTGAAATATGGAGAATATGTCTGATGCATTGCTAATGTATTTGTAATAATTATGATCATATATATTTTATAAATATCATTAATGTTATAATATCGGAATAAGTTCATGTTAAAATAAATTAGTGAACTAAATATGCTGAGATTAAATATCCAGTGTTTTTTTAAGCATATTTTGAACGAACGGTGTTTTTAAAACCAAGAAACCATATTTGTCAAAACTTTATTTCTAATGAACGTGCCTTTTATATACTAAAAAAATTAATTAAAAAAAAAAATCGACAATATAAATGCGAATATGTCCCACTACTAGGTCATGGTAATTAAAAATTTCTCAAAGTTGGATAATATTTGGGTATGCACTTTCCCAAATTATCACCTACAAAAATTGATATTTCGAATCAACATAAATTTAAGATTAACTCTTTTGATTGCACTATAGTACCATACACAATACTAATGAAATTATATATATTATTGTCATATTGTCAGTTAAAATAGCTTTTTACTTCTTTACCCAAGTATAAGGTATGGATTCATAGATTATCAAGTACACGTTTTCAGTGGTAAAATATTTTCGGATTAACCGCTATACTGTCCATTAATAAAAAACCAAGTTGTTAACAATCCTATAGTAGCAAACATTTTCATATAACTTGAAGTGATTTATTAATATTTGTAGAAAATATAATACTTTTTAAAAAAAAATATTACGAAACGATTATCGTTACCTAAAATTAATCGCCTTCGAGAATCACGTAATTTTCCATTTTATTGAAAATCGAGGTAAAAATCGTTAACAGGCGAGTATCAATCATATTCACCGATGGAGAACAAAAAGCCGTTCTCCCCGATCGCTCCTCTTTTTCCCTCCTCTGCACTCTTCGTCGTCCCGCCAGTCCACTTTTCTTCTTTCTCTCTTTGCGCGCGCGAGCGCTATTTCCTCTCCTCTGCGCTCCTTTTCGTCTCACCCAACGACGACGACGACGATGACAAAAAACGGCCAGAAGAAAAGCCACGGGAACGACGCCTCGCTAAGGGCGAGTCGGAATCGCTTCTTTGCCGCGTGGTAATTGGATTCGGTGCGAGAGCGGCAGTCGCGCGCTCAAGCAAGCCAGCGCGGAAAACAGAGGCGGCGCCGTGAGCTCCCCCATTGATTTTCGCATAAGTAAATGGTTTCGTTTGTTAATGCAGCCGAGCGGTCTATAATCGCAGTCGGAGAGAGAAATGTCGGCTGGTAAGCTGGGTATAGGTATTATATAGTAGTGGATTTTAGGGAGGATTTTAGAATTTGGGTGTATTAGACGAGAGAGTCATATTACTAATCTTTTCATTAAAAAGACATACGTGTTATAGTGGATGTCGTGGAGTCAAAGAGAATTGAAAAGCGAGGATACGAGGACGAATATAAGTATATAATAGTATTATCGTGATTCACGGCTCATCCGTCGTATAGTATGAATTCATTATTATTGGATGTCTGATCGCCTTCGAGCGGCATGAAATTTTTATCGAACGCAAATAATCGTTTGAATATTTAAAACTTCACACATGGTTTTTGATATTCCGATCTGCATGAAAATGAATAAACGTTCCATTTTCAGTAAAAATACCACAAAAAATACTTTTACAAATAAAACATTTATTCATTTTCACACGCAGTTCGAAATATTGAGTAACATGTGTGTGAAGTTTTAAATATTCAAAGGATTATTAATATCATTTATTATTATTTATTATTTAAAAACCAACATAAAAACAATTATTTATTTACAGATGTATTATACATACTTACAGTGCAGTGTTGTAATAAAGTTATATTTAATTTGTATTTCGTAAAAAATCTGAAAAAAATTAAACTACCATAAACAGTATATGTATCACAGGTATATTTACACTATTGCGGGATAGACAGGTGTTATTGATCCCGGGATACTTTGTATCTATGGATCCGTTTAGGATTTGTTCTCTAACTTCAAACTGATTTTTCTCAGTAACTAATGATTCTTATGAAAGTAAAAAAATTGGATAAATCTTTACCAAGAATCATATTTTGTCAAAACAAAAAAATTTTAATAAATCTATAAATATTTAAAAATTCAAAACCAACTTTTACTGAAAAGCCCAGGTTGCCCCACCTTTTCTTGCGAGGACCTTGCACCCGCTAGGTATTTGGGTTCCAGACATTTTTAAATGATTCAATGTTAAGAGGATGTCTTATACCAACAGAGTTCTCTGCCGTACCGACTAAAATGTTCTAATTAAATATTAACTGTTATAAGCTTTTTCTTGAATTCTGAGAGTGGACGCACAGAGGCAAACTTATTATCCAATTGCCGCTCAAATTTCAGATGAATCTTTTGGAAAATAAAGACTTAATTTGAAAAACCACATGCTGTCGTATTTCGGGGTTTATGTTCCAATACACATGACTATCGTGGTATTAGAAAACAAATTTATATTTTAAAAAATAAGGAAATTGTCAACTCATTTCGTCTTTAAATATACTCATTATATCTTCACATTATTTAGTCGGCCGCGACAGCAATATTTTGAGCCCATATAATTTGAACGATGTTCGTCCTAACCTCTTTTGCGGTGTTCAATTTTGTTATAACTAGTGTCACAGACTCTTAATTAACAATTTCAAATTATCAAAATGTTCTCTAAAATATCAACTAATATCTTGCCAAATTTCATCGAATTTTGAACGATCAATTTTGCAAAAATTCATTTTTAATTCCCATAAGACTCTAATGTTAAACGTGTATTATTAATTAAAAAGTTAATAACTTATCTCATAGATTCTAAAGCCTCACCAAATTTTAATAGAGTCAGTTTTAAAATAAAATCAATCAGTGTGCCAAATTACGTTGAATTTTGAACGGTAATTCTATTTACTGCGTTACTACCATAAGAAACTTTTAAGTTATAAATTTACTTACTTTTGAGAATTATGTAACTGAACGTAATTTAATATACAAATACATTAGGTTTAATATAGAAACAATCAAATTTCAGCAGCGGTATAAATAAATGACAAATTTGAAATTTAATTTTTCCCGCCATATATGTACCACCGGCCAATCTAGTTTGCGCGCCGCCGTCAGGCGGCGCATCTCCTCCCTGTAACCTCACGTAACTAAATAAGCTGGCCTGAGGGGATATAGGAACGCGGCACATATCTTGTAAGTAGATAGTAATCAGCAACTACCAAAGTTTATTGAATTAACAACGGCGCCTTTGCGTGCGAGTTAAATAATTGTTCTAAAAAAAAGTTATTCGCCTTGTTAAAGGTAGAGATAGCGCCCTCTGTGGCGGATTTGGAAAGTGAGCTAATGGGTGTAAACATCGT
>UXGD01005036.1:0-15490 GCA_900474315.1 Torymus auratus
TGAACAGAAATCTCTTAAAAATTATCGGTCTTTGGCCGTATCAAAAAAGAACGTTAAAATTTTTCATAAGAGTAATGATTGTTGTAGGCATTTACGCACTCGTATGTCCACAGGTAATTGTCATCGTCGTGCCGTAATAACAAGTCATACGTTACATGTACAAAATAATAAATTTTAATCTATATAACGACAATTGAAACAATAAAATATTTTATTATTGCAATTAAAAATAAATTAACAATAAAATATTTGTAAAAACGCCCTTCTTCATAAATAGCATGATAAAAATTGCTTTGTAAATAATTGTGGCACTAAACAAAAGTAGGTTTCAGCTTTTATAATAAAATATTTTAAAATAATATGTTTCTCAGTTGATAAAATCTTATCTCGAATGGTTCAAAGATGACAGGGATGTTGAAATACTTGTAGAAAATTTTACAGGCTTTATGTATTGTCATGGAATAATGTCAAAATTATTATCGTGCATCGTTTTTGAAAAGGAGGTATTATTAAAAAAGACTCTAGAATATTATTTTTAATTATTGATATATTTATCATCGTGTATATTAATACGTCTGTACTTATTTCTAATAAATTTTAGCTTGCATCCTTGTATCAGAAAATTAGTAAAGACTGGATAGAAATCACCGATGTAGAAGAACGAGCTGTCTTACATAGGCACGCGTCAATTGGTCATTTATTAACTGTTGTCTACGTAGGTAACTAAATATTTCTATATTGATCTTTAATTTTTACTATTCTATTGAATTTTACAAAAGGTCTCTGTCTTAGTACATAGAATGTTATATTTATAGCAATCCGTATTTTTTGTAAACCTATTCTTTAATATAATAGGTTAATTATTACTTTATTTTTATTATTTTATACCATTCTACTTCATATCTGTGCTAATATAGTCCGAGAGCCCGTGACACATTTTAGTAACCAATAGTAACCATATGAGCAAGGCTCATATGTAAGCTTTTATATGGTACATAAACGAGACTAGTTTGAGCTTCCACTCTTAGGGTGTATGTGATGGGAGTAATAGAGCCAGCCCTGTGTTGATAAATGTAAAAAAAAATTAATAGTTGAAGGTCGTTTCGTTTATGTAGCATAACAGAGCTTACATATGGATGAAAGTCAGTCTTGGTAAAATGAGTATCCTGAAAATGTCATGGGCACTTGGACTACAATGACATTAGTAGAGACAAGAACCGAGGCAGTCGGATTAGTAGTCCTACGGGGTTTTCATAACATTCACCCGCCCGATCTCTAAACCGATGAAGATATCCAGACGATCTCGTGAGCATTCTTTTCAGTTCCAGTAGACGATGTCCAGGTCAGTTTGGGACGGACACTCGCCGAATTTCGCAGTTTTTAGGTTAACTGCTCGGGTGGGTGCACCTTATGCTATATATATAGCAATATTAACTCTGCTGGACAGGAAAGAAAGACCACCACATTAACAAACTGTAAACTTCTTCAGAATGTTTTATAGACGGCGCCTCTCTAGCCGCTTATTGTTCTGAAAACTGATTTAGATATATTTGCGCGCAAGTGGTCGTGTTCACTCAGAGAACACTTTACTGAACTTTTCGCATTAAAAATGATAAAGCTGATGACGGTTTTCTTCCGTTACTTTCCCTGTCCACAACGGCAAATCTGCATATTTCACGAGCACAATTGTAATACGATTTGTGGAGCAGTTGTGCCTTTTCCAAGGCACCTCTGTACCACTTGCTTCATCTCTTTCTCCTCCACCGCCTTTGAGTCGATGACCATGGGCTCCAAATCATTTTCCAGCTAATCAGCTTCATGGGCAGCGGTGAAGATTAACGCTCCCTATCTCATCACTCTACGTTACTGCAATCAAAGAGTAAGAGATGCGAGTTAATATTGCTGTATATACTTACCGTAACATTTATCAGCTCGAGCAGTAAACTGCGAAATTCGGCTATCTAGTGTCCACCTCAAACTGATCTGGCCGTCATCTACAGGGACTGGAGTGTGTTTGGCAGAGTATCTACAAGATCGTCTGAGTGTCTTCGTTACAGTGTTTCTATATTGTTGCTGCAGCACCAAATCATCGTGAAGATTTGTTCAACGTTTCATAAATGATATTACGGATTGTTGCCAAATCAACTTGCAAAATCATGTTTATTTTTTCAACATACTCATGCTATTAGTTATTAAATCATTAAGATATTCATTATTCGTTATTTTAGGATACTGTTATGTTGCTTGCGTGTGTTTCGTCTGGTCGCCAATTGTTATACCGGCTGTCCTAGATATAATTTTACCAAGAAACGAATCTCGTGAAAAGTCTCTCTGTTACTATGGGGAATATTTCATTGATCAACAAGAATATCTTTACTATCTTGCAGTACAAACATTTATTAGTGTTTCTTTCACCATTATCCTAGTTACTGGAGTTGATACTACGTACGTTTGTGTTGCGTATCATGCTCTTGGGCTTTTCAAAATTATCGAGTAAGAATGATTTTTTTGTATGATTTTTTAAACTTTTTGTTAAATAAGTATATTAATTTATATTTTATAAATAATGTTTTAGCTATCGTATGAACAAGTCTTTCGAATACGTACAAAATAAATTTCGAACAGATACAAAATATTCCGATGATGAATTACACAACTATGTTGTTAAGTCAATAAATTTACATAATAAAGCAATTGAGTTGAGTATATATCTAAATCAAAAGTATATTATTGTCAATAAAAGTAAACTTTTACTAAATTGATTGATTTTTTTATAGATTTACGAACTATCTGCAATCAAGTTTTTCGAATTGTTTCTTTTTCGTTACTGCATTAGTAATACTCTGCTTGAGTGTTGGAACTATGGATGTAAAAATAATTTTTTCCTTTTGTAAATCAAAATTTAGTTTCTTTTTAAAGTTTTTAAATTCAATTTTAATTGGTTAATTTTAGATGTTATTGAATCTAAATAATCCCTCAAATTTGTTTCGTATTGGATTCGTATGGATTGGAATTATATTTTACTTATTTTATGTAAACTGGCCAGGTCAATGTATAATGGATAATAGCTTAGATATTTTCGCAGCAACGTATGTTTTGAAATTTTGTTTTATTTTTATTTTTATTAGTATTTTGTTTACTTTGTTTAGTACATTTTTATTATCACAGCTATTCTTGTGGATGGTACCGTTTCCCATTAAAAACGCAATTTTTAGTAAGATTTATGATGATGCGATCTACTATCCCTTGTCAATTAACAGCTGGTCCTTTACTCGTGATGAATTTTGAAAGTTCAGGTGCCGTAAGTGTAAATCTTTATGCTCTATTAGTATTTAGAATATATAAATAATATTAATTTATTTATTTTTATTTGAAGATTTTAAAAACTGCAATGTCATATTTTACGGTGGTTGCCTCTTTCAGTTAATACAAAATACCGAAAGTACCTCACTTGCTGACGCTCGCTCGGTTTAACTGCTTTCTTTAGATTGTTGTTTAAAGTGTTTTTGAAATAGTATTTAAAATATGGACATAATTATTATAATATTATTTTATACAAGAGCATAGGTGAATAAAATTTTATTCGTCAATTTTTTAATTTATTAATCATTTTTACAAAATTTTTACAAAAATAGAAGTTATTTACACCTGAAATAACTGGGAGTAGTCCGTTCTCAATTTTTGGAAACTATTACTCTTATCAATAAGATATTATTATTCCTACTTCTTTAGTTATTTATAGCTCCCGGAATAGGAATATTTCTAACCAATTCTTTTCCGTGTAAGTGGTGGTTGGCAGCTTATAGTAAAAACGAGGTTTATGCTGTGTGACTTATTTATTATATATTATTATGTGCAAAGTTTTTCCATAATCAAGCTTTTCCATATCCTTCACCAGGTGGGCCCAGAAGTTTATGGTTGCCATAATAATACGAGTTTTGAAAAGTGTTGATATCTCGTGCAACGTGAAGACAACTTGTAAGAAGTGTAATCTGAATTCGACGGAGATGGCAACTGAAATCTCAAGCAACCACCTTATAAAGTTCGAGGGTATTAATTACCAAGTGTGAAAATTTCAAATACGGGGACTGCAGTTAGCTAATAATATATGTACAACATTGTTACGGGTGTACAATGGCACCGGCTCAGCTAGAGAATTGTATTATGAGTGAAACGGCAAACGAAATGTGGAAGAAAGTGACCCTAATTCATGAGCAAAAATCGGCTACAAACATTTTTAAACATTTTCTAAGGATGAGAATTACGCAAAAAAAAATTATGTCACAAATGCATTTTTGATGTTCACCAATTTTCTGATACACATTATTAGTGTGTTAAGAAAGAGAAAAATTGGACGTGGGAGGTGCGTCTAAAAACATTCTAGACTACTTTCAGATGGTACCGACATGTTATTTATATGTTTTGGGATTTCGTCAATTATGCAAGGTTACGGAAAATCCAGATTTCAAAAAGATTACAATCCATCATTCATACGTTAAATCCATACGCTATCTTAAACTTCCTGATAATCCTTAACGAAAACTGGATTAGACTCTCATCATAAAAAGTTCCTAACCGCCGCATCAACCCACTTTCTCTTCATTAGTCACAGTGACTCGCTTGTATTCTGCACTCCGGACTCAACCCACAAACCCCGGGTAAAACTGGCCGGACCCGGGCAGATGTAAATCTCCCTTGGCGCAGGCTGTTGCTCCGTCCTTCCCCAACAGTAATACCCCCATCCGCATTTCCGCCCTTCCGCCCTTTCGCATTTCTCGCGGCGGGCGGCCGGTGGCTAAAAATTTCCAGACCACCACCGACGTCTAATCTTGACACTGAAGCGCGCGCGCGCGAGAGCTCGCACGAGGCTAACCGCGCGACGATAAAAAGAGAAAAAATAAGGGGAAACTGCGCATCCGTCGTAAAGCGGAAAGTGAAACTGCGGCGGCGCGTATAATAAAAACGGAAGCGAGCGCTGCGTTGTTGTTTTTTTTTTCATCGCCCCGGTGAGTTATAAACTGGTAGGTCGATTAAAATAGTAGCCGGACCGCGGAAAGTGGAACAGGTCGCGGCCCGCTGAAAAGGTTACGTAAGGACGCGTCCCGCGGGAAAGCTCTAAATACTCTCGTCCGTCGTGGTAGTAGTTTTCGTAAATGGTGATTGTACCTCAAGGCTATACATGTACTCCACTTTTGTGCTAATCAATTCATCGATGTATTTTTCACTCTCTTACACGCGCGCGGTCAGCCGTGGCGCTAAATTTACAATATCGCGCGCTTGCCGGAGCGATATTGAATTTAACAGCTGCCCTTCTATCCCGCTGCGCTTTCTATATGAAATATATCAGAAAAGGAGTGCGCTCACCCCATTCCTTAGCGCGCAGGACGAGAGTCCACTCCCCCCCCCCTCTCTCTCTGCAGCAGTGTCTGGATTTTTCGAATTCCCCAAAGCTAATTTGCGCATTCTTCCGGCCGGTATTTTTGAAATATTCGGGCTGCATTTTCGGCTCCGGTGCGCGCTGCGTATCTTATATAGGTATATATCCCTGCACGGTGTGTATACGTAGCTACAGAAAAGAAATCGCAATTAACAAAATAAGTCGCGTTCTAAAATAATTTTCTCCCGATCGCCGATAATCTTCGTCGCGGGCCCTGTCAAAGAAGATATTATCATATCATGGCGTGGAGGTGACTTAAATAATATAGAAGAGAGAGAAGAGAGAGAGAGAGAGAGAGAGAGAGAGAAATGTATGTGTGTGCCGTATTTTGTAATCACCAAGCTGAAGTCTTTCTTCTTATCTGGAGAGTATAGTTGGGTAATGGACGTTTTTATAGGAGGTAATGGTTGAGTTATTGGTAAATTGGAAGGGCTTGAAAGAGGATTACTCGGCTACAAAATATTGTATTTTTTTATCTCCAGGAAAATATTAACTGATATGTTATGATAAGATTTAATGTTTCGAAATATTTATTATTTGACTTATGTTGGAACAATTATACCATTTTTATGATAATTAGCTTTTGTATAAAAGAGTAATTTTTTTCAATTTAATAAAATGAAAGGGTGTATATATTTTTGAATTGATCTTTCTTTAGCTACAAATAAAAGTTGGAAAAGTTATCGGCTCTTTGAGTTAGATTATGATAACAGTGCACTAAAGATATGCAACAGTTCAAGTGACGTAGTTATAAAAACATTGTATCTTGTTATTTTTAAAAATGTCACGAAGAAGAATGCCAAAGGCTTGCAACGTTTGAAGTGCTGAAAAGGAAACCTACAAAATCTATACTACAATTCGTATCTCTTCCAGACGTGAATTTAAAAAAGAAGTTCTTCGCACGATAGCTAAAAATATGTAATACAAAATTCACTACAGATCGATGAAATTTTCATCTTTAAGCTAGCATCAGCGAATGGTATTAGTTTCATACTCACAAAGGGTCTCCCTCATTGTCATTCTCCTTTACCGGCGTAGTCCAAAACCCTATACCCTTCTATCACCCACCCTCAAAACATCCACAAATCATTGCTTTTCAGCCCACCCTTCCCCCCACTCCAAATAATTCAGCGTTGCACTAATGCACTTTCCGCTGCACTAACACACACATATGCTGCGTCCCCATCGATCTCGTCCCTCTCCCTCTCTTCCCTTCCTCCTCTGCATTTTCATATTTCATTCGCCGAGAAAGAGCGAGCGAGAGAAAGAGCGAGGCGGCGGTAGCGGCGGCCCGAGAGGGTTATTTACTCGTTAATGACCGCTCGTAGTCGTAATCTTGATATACGAGCTCTAACCCGCAGGAATTCACGGTTCAAGATTACGCCCGGCGAGTGGAGAGAGAGAGGTAGAAGGAGGAGAGAGTTTTATGTTTTATTGCTATATTAATCAGTCGACGGAATCGAACGGCTTTTTTTCGAGGGTCATAATGGACCCCGCGCGTAATTTTATTAGGCAGTCAGAGAGTGGGAGGATTGTTGATGAATGATTAATTTATCGGTGCTTTGGAGATTTAATGCGAGGGAATGAGAAAGATGACAAATATATTCGCAGTTTTAATAACGATTATTGCGCCATTGTGGGAGAAAAATTAAGGATCAAGGAGAAAAAAATATAGATATATATTCAATTAAATAGCAGTGTTTATAACGCAAACATTCATAGATATCGTGATTTAACATAGCAAAAATTGCTTCTCTCGTGTATAAAGTCCACCTGTTCTTTTTTTTTAATAATCAATGAATATCTCGTGCGAATGAACCCCTCATTTTTCGATTACACCCAAGAGAGAGGGAGGCAAAAAAGTCGAAAATCGACGCTCATTATATTTTGGCCGCCGCACCGCGAAACCTAATTGCCCGCGGGCCGATTTCGCCGATTCATCGGCCATCATCGTTACGCCGCGTAATCCGCGCTTTATTATTATATAAAACGCGGACGAGCGATAGGATGAAAAATTCGAGCGCGCCGCTGCGGTAGAGCGACTCGTGATTGCGCAGGTGTCCCGAGCGCGACGAATTTTCCGCTCCCGGCGCTAGGTATAATGAACGAAAAACGCATTTCCGGTGTTCGTGTGCTTTTTTTCCTTTGGCTATCAGTGTATAGGCTTGTGGGGAAACGGTTTTACTGTTTCGACGCGTTTTTTTTTCAACGTTGGGGGTTCTGTGCGATCCGAGAGAGGGTAGCCAATTATGGGGAAGGTTACCTTTTCTGTTGTACGGAAAGAGAAGTTTTAGGGTTTGTTATTGCAAATGTCTAGTATGGTATTGATTGTTTTAGTGGTTGAAATATTATTTGAAAAATGATATTAAAATTATAAAAACGTCATAATAAAAAAATGTTCATCTTTTATTATGCACAGTTTATCCTATATAATTTATATATTCTATCTGACCTATATATTCTACCCCCTATTGAGGGTAGGGTAGTCTAGGAAGGGTTTCAGTTCTTCACCGCGGTGCTTGTGTTAAAAACCCTATGGGCTATGGCGCCTCCTATGAGGACTCCTGGTGGCGATGACGGCGAGGTCCCGGCGATTGACGGTGCCTAAGCCCGAGGAGATCGTCGGCGGATTTCCGGCGCCACACTCCCTGCAGGATAAGATATCGACGAGAGATGGAGAATATTCCTTGCTCCAAGATCTGGGATGGCCCTTGGAATGTCGGGGTTGCTGGCTACTTCTGTACCTTGAGAGTCCGAGCTCGCTTAAGTTTGAGCTGTACGCTCGCCATTTAAGCGTCTATCACCACACCCAGAATCCCCATGGTGGTGACGATGTCGGGTTTATGCAGTGCTTCGCTGGTGATGATGTGCGGCTCGATATACAATGTGAAATCCTCGCTTTGCAAGTTCCAACCAATGTAAGTGAGGATGGAGTTAGAGTGAGCAATTCGCACGTTGTAGGTACGGGGCATATCTGTAGGACATGGTTTTTGGTCTCCGGCAACACGCACTCCGTATGGCAGCTCCGATCCCCGTGTCTCCCTCTGGTAGTTCTGGCTTTGGTAGGGAGGGTATCGATTCTCACCTTGTGACAGTTGATATGCGGTTCAATCCTTTACCCATGGTGTTGGTTGGCAACTTGAACGGAGTGTTTAAGCGCATGCCCTTGTATCAGGACGAAGAGGAGAACGGCCCATCGCTTTTACAGCTTTCTTCGTCCACGATGATGGTGGTTCCGTCGAAGATCCGTTTGTTGCATTGGAGAACTTCCTTGGCCAGGAAAGGATCTGTGATGCTCGTTTCCTTTCGACCTGGTACGAGCCCTAGAAGGCGGTTTCACCGTTCGAGAGGCCCTAGCCAGTGCAAAGATAGAATGCCCAGACCTCCTTCGTCAACAGGAGCATGGAAGTACGCTACTGGAGTACCGTTCGATAGAGTCAACCATTATCTCACTGTGGCTCTTATTATTTCACCCGAGTATCTAATTTGTAGTGCGCAACAGGGTCGCGCTGCTCCCATATTAGTAGTTGTTATTTATCGTCCTCCACACATACCGTCCATTCAGGGCACTGACTTTGCAGATCAACTTATCTCCTCTGTAGATGGTAATTTCATTCATAAAATCAGTCATAAAATAAGCAGTCCGAATCGACGGACCGCTGTGGAAAGGACTGATGCAGGGGCTGGTTGATCAACCGCAGCAGTCCTTGAATGATCAGCTCGGCTTCTCGTCGGGTGAGGAGCACGGTTTCTTCTCGGGTTCAACGTCGTAATCCTGATTGGGTGGTCTGCTGGATGGTCCATTCATCATACGAGGCCTTGTGCGTCCTTCGATGATGGAACCCTCGGCCGATGTTGGTGGTGAAGGTCCGCTCACAACTAGGATATTCGCAGTGAAACTGGGGGCTATTCCCGTGGAGTTGGTTGCTGGGACGGTCGCATCAGTGGATCGTTTTTTTTTTATTTTTCTTAAATGGATGTTCAATAATATATTGCCTTTTCTACTTATTTTACATCTATAAAAATCAAAACAATAGTACCTTAATACATTATCTCACATACATGTACTCATGACTTTTGTTCTTTGATAACATCTATAACGTTTCGAATTCAATATCATAGCCTGCTTCATAAAAGAAAAAACTTAATTTTATCCGTCACTCAATAATCAAAGTAAGAATGTTCTCTTACGAGAATTTTCATCAGTTTCCAACAAACAGTGTTCTATCCACACATATACACGCAGGCACACGTGCGCGCATCGCGCTATCAACTACGCGGAAAAATCGTGCACGCGTTACGTGGGACGTTTTCTACTGGGCGGAAACCATTCGTTAATGTCCAGCGAGTTGCGCGCGCTTGCGACAATGGTAGAAACCCTTTCTCTCTCGCTCTGTCCCATCCGCGATAAATAAATATTTGAACGGCTGGCAACCTAAACAAGATAAATCAATTCTACATTTCCTTTTGCGCGTACGCAGGTATACACACGCACGCCGGGAAAAAAGCAGGCGACCACCCCCGCGTCTCTTTAATTTGGCTGAAAAAATATTCAGTGCGTATTGCCTTTGCGGGGCAAAATAAAATACGCGAATGAATAATGTATACGGCAGGCCGCCGCCGCCGCGCGGCGACACGTGAAAACAAATTAAAACTGTCGATTTATTTATTTGATGCTGCTGCTGCTCTGTTTGTACGGTCTTTTTCTTTCATTAGCGAGTGCATGTGGAACGCACAGTCACTTTGCTTGAAGTGCCGAATAATGTCCGCACGTGTTTATCGATAGGCAGTGCAGAGAGCGCAGGAACGATAAAAGAGAAAAAAGTTTACTCTGGTGTTCCCGAAATGGATATAATGGTGTACATTCTTTTTGCTACGGGCCAATACAATCACGCAAATCCGAAAGCCGAAGAAATTGAAAGCACAATGCCGCGACGTAATCGATAAAAATGCAAATCGACTGCGTCGCCGCGTGCTGACGATAATAATCATCATCGCGACTCGACCGACATAGTTGCAGAGAAAAAAATGCGTCGAACTCTGCGCGCGCGCGCATTAATTCATCGTTTCGGCAGGATTTTTACCGAAATTTTTGCCATATTGAATCGCCCATTGTTGATTGCTCGCATCCGGAAAAAAACATTTCGAATTTCCAGACGAATTTCGGCGTGTATATATAGTGTATATATAGCCAGAAATTCCGGCGCGGCCTGATGGCATTATGACGTGACAGCGATTCAAAATGTCTTTGTTGGTGTTTTTTTCTTTTTTTTTAGTTTTTAAATTGAATTCTCGCGCTTTTAGCGGAGAAGTTTGGGAATGATAAACAGTGAGAGAGAAAGGGATTGCTATAAAAAATTTGTTTTAAATCGTAATAATCTGTTTTCGGAACTGAATGAGAAACGGCAGTGGGCGCGGGATTTTATCAAAACGAGATGAAGTTGCGCAAATTGAATGTTTTGCGATTTCACGCTGTGGCGGATGAATGTGCAAATAATTCAACAGCGCCGCGTGCGTAAAGTTTCGAGATAAGTTATGTATCTAACTTTAGATCATCCATGCATAGTCGACTTATGACAATAAATAATTCTCTCTATTTCTAGCTTTTGCTCCCGATTACGAAACCTGACCACATATACCGGCAATTGTTGCCATTTCTAAATGCGGTGAAATATTATAGTGCAATAATAACGCAGACGAGAACTGATTTTAGCTCTTCATTAAATTTCATTCATAGTTCATAGGAGTTTTAATATTTTAATTATAATTTAGGAACTTGCGACTAAAATACTATAACCCCCTTATTTTTTTTAGATAAAAAGTTATATAAAAACTTCAGATTTTAATAAATTAGCTTAGGATTCAAAAATAATTTCCAATATAAACCCCTTCAACAAGTATTCTCAATTTTCTCTTCACCCGGTCCCCCGAAACCAACAACCCACCGAAAAATTAAAAGTCCTCGCACGCTCTCAGCAACTTATCACACCCCCACCAACCGAAAAACCGCCGAGACAGCAGCATGATCGAACGTAAAAAAGCCGAGGGCGAGCCAGCTGCAGCGGTTTCGCATACGACGACGACGAGCTGGCCGCGCGCGAGAACACATAAAACCGATGTCGTGTCCTCTCTGTCTCTCGCGATAAACCGGAGGCTCGACGAAATTGGCTCCGCGTGAGACGACAGGGCTGAAAAAAAGTAAATTGGGGCGGCTGGAGATTGCCGCTGAGAGGAGCGAGAGAGATTGATGTTTATCGCGGAGTAGTAGGACTCGGATTGATTTGATTTTTTTGTAGGTGGAACTGCAGGGGGCTTTTTATGAGCAGAGAGCGTAATGAACGCGCGTAGAGGGTTTTTTGATTTAGGTGGGTGATGGTGGCGGCGAAATATTAATTCCTGATATCGGCATTCCTATTGAAAAGATTAGCATCGATCCTTTGTGATAAACTTGTTTAAATATTATCGAGATTTAATTTCATTGCTATTCGGATTGGAATGGCATTCAGTTCCGATGTGGTATGGATATAGAAATGTTCTAAATTCCGATCGGCAATTGCAAAGTTTTAAGATTTTGCAAGAGATCAAACGTTTATTTGCTCTATATCCCTATTTGTTACAAAAACGAATGCCACGTATTTATATCATTCACCGGTGCATAAATCGAGAAGTTTTCATTTTTCCCATTCCCTAAAAATTCCAGCACTAGAATGTAATAATCACATTGTCTGTTTACCCTCTCGACATCTCTCTAATCCGTTCGCACTATCGCGCGCATACCACGACGATCACGCGCTCACTCAAGCATCTAATAATCTCCCTTATACTCGAAAAAAAAATCAATTGCTCAATCAGCCGGCTGTTGCTCCCCCCATACCATAAACTCTCTCTTGCTCTGCGCGAAACGAACGGATTTCTCCTCACGCCTTTTACGCGCGCCGGCGTCGATAATGGATATTGAGCCAAGCGCGCGTGAGCGTTTATTGATAAAACATCTTCCTCTCTCGGCGGGAGGGGAGAATAAATTTTACGAGAGTCGCGCCCTTGTGCAAGCCGTTATGCATTTTCGCCGTGGAAAGAGAGAGAGAGAGAGAGAAATGCCTCGGGGATGAAGAGAAAGAGAGAGAGGGAGATGAGATGCTGCGCCACGAGTTTTTCTTTTTTTTCGGGGCGGAGAGACAGAGAGGGGAGAAAATTCCGAGCGCGAGCAATGCCGCCGGGATTTCTAAATCGTCGGGTTTCGAGAATTTAATTTGAATAATGGGGACGAGGATGTTTTTTTCTGTTCTCTCTGATATGGTTCCTTTGAAAATTCATGTATAATGCCCGGCTTTTTGCACGCGCGTGCAAGCCAGTTTGGAATTCCCCTCTGGATCAAATATTTATGCGGCTCTGCGATATTTTATACAGCGACGGGTATGTGTATCTCGAACGAGCTCTATTGGAAATTGACTAATCGTGTCGGGTGCGCGGGTTTACGTTGTTTTGACGACGTGAAATGACATTAAAAACATTTTTCTGGTACGCGCGTTTGTATAATGTACTTTGTCAATATAACTTTTAATTGTAAAAGCAACAATTTCATGATCGATGATCGTTAATTGGGACGGAAATATAGAGACGTTAAATTGATCAATTTGCTTCGGCTGGTTATAAAAGTAGGATGTTTATATTAGGATGACATTAACAGCGTCGTAAAAAGCAATACCGATAGCATTTGGTTTATCGAATCGAAAATCTATAACCGTGATATTGGTTTGAACGTGATACTTAACATTCGGTTTTATTTTTACAATCAAGTAAAAGCACTCGCGGACGAAAGGAAAAAAAAGCAATACATAGTTTAAATATTTTTCGCCGGCAAAGTTTCTTTCGCTCTCTCTTCCTCTATGCCCCCTTCATGAAAGTCACGAGTAATGCACCTATCGACACCTACGGCCGAGCCATTACTATGCCAATACTGGTTAGCTATCTAAAATACTGATAATATCCTTAGCTCGAGTAGGTTATAGTGCTGTTAACATATATCGAATAGTGCGGAAATTTCTGGCTCTATTTTCGCGCTAGCATAAACATCCCAAAGTCTCCTTTTCTGGCTCACAAGTACATTGACATGAAACGCTGAGAATTCATACAATCGATGTTCTTATTTCTACTTTATTGTAATTGAAATATTTGTGTACAGAAATACGATAACTATTTAAAGTAAAAATTCTATAACCCAATTATTATTTGAACAAAATTTTACATCCTGCAGAAACAATTACAATCGAAAAACTATTATTTCCAGTAGACCACGAAATGTTTTAAAAGCACTTTATCAAACAAGATACATTCTACCGCATCCCACATCTTTAACCTCTTGCTCTCTCTCACTTTCTTACAGACATCCACCATCGCGACTCATCTCCTTGAATTCTCCTCATCATTCACAACCTCATCAACCACACTCCTTCCTCCCACCGTTTCTTCCTTCAAAAATCCAAACCCGCCTACACCTCCTCCACCTCCTCCTCGACAGCTTCTCTTCCTCGCTCGCTCGCGCACGCTTAATTAGTCCCGGGACGGCATCGGCACGTCGCGCACACTTTCAGAGGGTAGCCCGGCACATCGCGTCGCGGCGCGCGTCGCCCCGGTAATCGCGGTAATAAAGCGCCTCTGCGCCCGACGCCTACGCGAAATCGACTTGGCGGAGGTAGAGGCGGAGGCCCGGCGTTGTAATTGCGTTCGGCGAAATTCCGCGTGTGCAGCCCCGGGCGTGATTGGTGCGCGACGTGAAACTCCGAGGAGAGAGAGAGAGAGAGGTTGCTGCTGCTGCTGCTGCAGAGAGAGAACGTTGTTGCAGTGCAGTGTAGGGAGGAAACCCGTGATGGCTCACGGTGGAGGACTTTATTGAACGGCGATTTTGCGATGAGAATGAAATATTTTAAGGAAAGTGGGTGTGGGCTTGGTAGGGAGGAATTTGGAATGCAGTTTGTAAATATTTATTCGGGGAAGAAGGGATAGGTTGAAAAATTGTCACTTTAGTGGCGTATGTGTGCTGGATAAATATTGTACTTTAGTGTTACGTCAAATAAATGCCGCTGAATTCAAGTTTCAATTGAAAGCAAACATGGGATACCGATGACGCAGATGGCGCGGCTACGTAAGGCAGACCGTTAATACCCCGCTGCAGTCGGCGCGTCTGACCAAACTGCGGTCCTTGTACTACTTCTGCCGCATAATTAACGAATTCAATTGATCGCGAATCGTCGCTAATAATAAAATTGGATGAAAATTGAATGAAATTTGGCATTTTCAGTGACCGTGTTCATTACGAGGATACACAAATCATTACACCTCGCCGCCGTTTCGCCACCGATCCGCCTATCAATTATTCACGCCAACTTTCTACCCTCGCCGTCGCGCAGTCCCCTTTTGCAATTCTTCACCGTCGTCCAAATATACCCCCTTCGAGCCGAAAAATTCTTCCCAGACGGCGAAGAAGAAAAAAAGAGCGAGAGAGGATCGGCAACCCTTCCGCCCGTTATTCTCTCTCTCACTCTCTCGAAATTACCTCTATCTCGAACTATCCATCAAGGCCTCTCTCACTCTCTCGCATTCCCGCGGGCGGTGCGCAGGGCCTATCCATCCCCGTATATGATTACAGCGCTCGCTCGCGCGTATATGTAAATCCCCGGTGCTCGCGGGGACTGCGCTCTCTCTCCCTCTCTCTCTCGCTGCGGCCCCTTATGAAATTCAGATGTTTGCAAAATGAAAAGCTGCCGCGCACTCTCGTTCCTGCTTTTTTCTTCTTTCGCCGTTCTTGAGGCCGTGAAATATCGTCGCGAGGATTAGGAGGGAGGGAGGAAGAGTAATCGAATTGTCCTAGCGTATTTTTGAAAAAATTGTCCTAGGGTAGTGCGATGAAGGGGTTGAAGTAAGGTTTTGAAAGGAGGTGCTTTTTAGCTGAAAAGGGTGCGAACAGATATGCGATAGTTTTTTTAAGGCGGAGGACATTTTCCAGATAATGAATGATAACATTCTGTAGAGTAAGCCATAAGATGAATTGAAGGT
>UXGD01005037.1:0-15488 GCA_900474315.1 Torymus auratus
GCCTGTTTCTTTTTTTCAACTTTTAGCCATCATTAATTCCAGAAATGAGCTATAGGAATTTATTATTTTTTTATAAAATAAAACTAAACAAACTTAGCTTTTATTTGCTCCTTTCAGATTTAAAAAATATTGATTCCTTGAAAAGTTCTAACCATTTAAAGCGTTGAGCGTCGAAAAGGCACTAAAATACGCCAATCGTACAAATCGGCTGCCCCAGCTATGAGCGTGTTATTATGTTCAAAAAATGGCTTTTTTGCATTTTTTTTTTAAATTTTCAATCTTAAAAAGGGCGTCATGATCATTTTTCTCCTATATCATGCGTTACAAAGAGTCAAAAAAACCAGACCCAGAAGTCGTACCTCGAAAAAAATATTTTCCCACTTCTGAGGACGCGAAAATGGATTTTTCATGTATAGATTCTGTACGTCATACATTACATCTTGTACGTGTGTGGTATCACGAGTCAAAGATCGCACTTAAATATACGTAAAGTTTATCAATGCGCGCATGTATGATGTAAAGCGACGTTAACGATCTCCAAAAAAGTAATTCCCGATCGGATTTAACTCTCTTTAAATAACCGCGCTCGCGCTATTTATCCTACACTCGAAAATTATGCCCCATTATCTCTCTCCGACGATTTTTTGGCGCGACCGTACTTATAAATACCACTTGCGAAACTTGCACTAAAATTCATAACGTCCAATAACAATTTTTCAGCGCTCCGCTATCGACTCTCGGCACGATACTTATTTATTAATGTTAGAATCGCTCGTATATCTTAATTTACTATAATCTCTTGGTACCACGGCGCATAGATATAAAAACGACTGGATAACCCCTAGATCCTGGGGTCAGTTTTCATTTTCGCCCACTACATCTCAGGGCCTGGTTCCCAATACACATATCCGACCTTTGTACTGCATTTCTCATTATCTCACTTACATGCACGCAAAGTATCATAAACACACACACAGGACCGATAAGTAGACGGGCGCACGCGTCTGCTATTACGCTCTATAATCAGGATAAAAATGCATTCACGTACGTAATCGCCCGATGGGGGTAAACATTTCTCTTTCTGTGCGCGCGCAACACGTGACGCCGCGTATCGGCACGTGGCTGTGTGTGTTTACGTCTCGTGTGTGCAACACTGTATTATTTTCATTAATCAACTTATAACAATTATTTTACAATGTATTTAATTAATATTTGTTGTTTATTTTTTTCTCTGTTGTTTAGAAGGAGGACACCTCGTGTCCAGTGGCGAACGAGACGATGCGCACGTGCAACCCCGTCTCGACGGGGGCCATACTACTGGCCGACATCTTGCCGAGCGTCGTGATCAAGCTGACCGCCCCGTTCCTACCGTTTTTCGTGCAGTGAGTATTGCTTTATTCAGTCTTGTCTTTTGCTGTTTTTTTTTCACATTCGTGTCTCGTAAGATCGCGGTTTTTTCTTCGTGTGTAGTATATAGTAGCGCCGGTTGAGGTTTAGGTCGTCGTCTATATATTACGTGTGTAGCTGACGTCGAAACTTTCTTTTTTTTTGTATTTTTTTTTGTATACATTGTCGTTCAGGTGTAAAGATCGTCGTTATCTAATACCGTCGAGTGTAGTTATATTGTAAGTTGTATATTATAAGTCAACACCTAAGTTTAATTGTAATTCCGGCGGTTTCTTTTTTTATAAGAAAAAATATAGTATTGTCTTGCACTTTTGTTATGATTTTTAAACGTCTGCCTGACGTACGGAAAAACAAATATATATTTTTTTTTGTAATACCTATATTGCAACGCGAATAAAAACAAAGTCAGGCATGGAAGGATAATGAAACATTGAACTCGTGGCCTACAATTAAACTAAGGTCTCATCTAGTTAAGTATGAAATAAAAAGATTAACCTTTTCATGCCGAGACGCCGGCATTGCGACATGAAACCCTACGATAGAGTTGACCTTCGTACCCCCGCACATATATGTATACTATTATGTACGCATCATCTTTGTTTTATTTTTTCGAGCTCTCGTTTCAATTTCGAAAACCATTTACGTACGCAATACGCGCGAAATACACGTAAAAATGTTTACGTATATATGCATTACGAGCGCGTAAAGCATAAATAAACAAGGCATTCTACGCCTTTCAGGAAGTCGAACACGCGTAAAATTCGCTCCGGAAAGCTGAAAAGAAAAAAATCAATATATTTTTACATTCGCGCGCTACTTATTGTTTTCCGCTGTACTCGGTGCTCGCGAGGAGAACAAACAAAGTTACCATCGTTATATTGCACGCTCGAGATATATTGTATACGCAGAAAAGCTCGGCTTATACGTATACATATACATAACACTCGCGGCCGCGAGATCGCGATTAGATAGGTATATAGAGCTCTCGGACGAGCGAGATAAAAAATATTTAGGCCGTTACCCTCGTAATACGCGTATACGTGCATGTATACATATACGCACATACATATTATAAGTAATCTATAAAAGTATGTTAAGAGCACGTGTCCACGCGCGCGCGCGCATGTGAGAATCGTCGACGACAATGTTCGCATTGTGTCTGGAATTCCGCGCGATGATTAAAAAAAGAATAAACAAGATCCGATACACTTTTTCTTTCTCGTGCTCCGCAGTTTCTGTCTTTTGCGTCACTGGAAATATATACAGTGCAAAGGCACCTATATATACGTGTCGCAAGTGATGCGTGCATTATAGAGCCGCGAATACCGAATCGCTTTGATTTGAGCTCAGCGGCGATCGACGAATTATAAATAGACCACATATACGTTTCCACTATTATTGCACATTTTCATCTCGCTCACATGCGCACGCGCGTTATTATTATATGTATATAGAGTTCAATCGGCGCCGCGCGGTTTTAATTGCACTTATCGTCGTCTCGCGCGATATCGCTCCGATTTCTTCCATTAATCATACGTATATAGATACGATGCAATATTATACACGCGCGTCCCTCCCACCCGCCCTCCCTACACTTTTTTTGACATTATTGTGTGCATTATTATGAAAGATGTGCTTTTTTTCTTCTTCAAGCGCATAGGAAACTGAGTAATAGGAATCATAATCGTTTGGCGCGTCTCTGCAGAATGCGTCGCCCATGTTCATGTAAGGGTAAAATTGTTAACCAGACACTCTCGATTTCTCGGAGCGAGAACGCGATACGTAATCGGAGTTAATTTTCATCCATCAAATTTATATATATATATATTTTTTAGTAAAAAAAATAATGTGTTTTTTTCTTGTTCTTTCAAGGCGTATAGTGTGATAATGGATGGCTTGGACGAGAGCATCAATTAGTTACATATATATTACACGCACATTATTCTATATTGTTATCTGTGTACACTGTAAAAAGGATAAGATTGTCGGTGTTACGTTAGCGCGCCTGTGTGCGATAGTGTCGAGAGATTGTTATTGCTGAAAATCTCGGCGGATTTTTTTTTCTTCGATTATCTGATTTATAAGTATATACACTCAATTGAGACGACTGAAGTCGTTGAGTTTGAACTGGGTTAAATTTCACAAGCCATTTGTGTGATGGAAATTTTAGATTTATTGAACTTTGCTCACTGGCTTGAATTGTTATTATGTGAGCTATTAAGTAAATGTTAATTTTTCGTAATAAAACATTGTTATTTTGGTTTTCTATTAAATTTCTTATTCTCTTTAGATCGTTATTTTAACGCCGATCGTTTTGTTTCTGTTAATTATGTCGCCGAAGTCGTATTACTCAAGACTTTGAAACTATTTCCGTGCTATCGATCAGAACTCGAAGGTCGGTACGTTGAAATTGGGTTCTGCTCTGGAAAAAGTTTTATCGATTGACTGCGAACACGCATGAGCACTCTATTTTTACAGTGTAATCATTCAGACAAATGAAAATTAACTCCGAAAACTACAGTATTAACTATTTTCTTCTAGATGAAAAAAAAAAAAAACTAAAAGTTTTATCATCAATCAATACGAAATTTCATTAAGATTTTAATATCAATTTTTATCACGTGCTTTATCGTTACCTATTACAAAAGATTACGAATCGTTAGGCGACTCGCAAAACCATCACACACATACACTGACTAAAAATCTTCGTATATAGTAGATTCAAACACTTTTCGCTCCGAGAAACGTCGAGAGATAGTCGTAACCAAAAACAAAAACAAAATAAGAAGAGACAAAAAATTGTCTCTCTCTCAATCTCATTATTAATCCATGTTGTTATCACATATGTCATGTTATAATCCATTGTTGCTCCAGAGACAAGCGTGTGCTCGTGTGGTCCGCACGGGGTGATACGATCTAGCATTCCGAGAATATATGGCCCGTGACCATTGACTCTTCACACATTACACACATGATCGGCTCGTTAATGGGGCCCGGCCCTTTAAGGACCGAGCGTGAGATGAGAGCGAGCAATGTCACGGAGCCGTGTCTGTGCGCCTCTCTGCACGTGCCCTGTTATAAAGCAAAAAAACAAAAACCAAACAAAAAGAAAAAAACGTTGTGTATTTTGTAGGGATGAGTAGCGACAAGGTGCATTGCGGTTTGTGCGCATCGCGTCGCGAGGTATATACTTTCTATCCACCTCTTCTCTTTCTAACTCACATTTTATTAAATAATTTTTTTTCTTCAACTTCTCTTATTTTTTGTCTCTTCTGCCTTTCTTATTTTTTGTCTCTCTATCTTTCTTATTTTTTGTTTCTCTATCTTTCTTATTTTTTATCTCTTTATCTCTCTTTCTTTCTCATCTGAATAAAAATTATAAAAATTATAAAGTCATTTAGAGTTTACATTGTATCCGTAATTTTTACTTTAATTAATTATACTTATAAGAGTGATCCTTCAGAAACATACATTGTAAAGATCAGATACACATGAAGTTTTTCTCATAAAGTAATATTTATTTCTTCTTCTTCACAAAAAACACAAGATTATGCTCTTTTTATTCTTTTCTCTTTTTCTCTTTCACATCTCATAGACTGTTAGATATTAATCAACTATAGAAATAATTGACTTGGTATCTTGTGCGAAAGTCAGAATAATCCATGGTCTGGACTTTCAGCATTGCAAAGTAGTTTTGCTTTTTATACTTCACTTGAGAGCAGCAGCATCATCATCATCATATTCAACCTTTTCATCATTCAGTCGTACGCAAAAAATCTTCAAAACACTACGACGATGCCATACGCTTTAATATAGCCATATATTATATATATAGAAAATGAAACAACACTACACATGGAACGCTCTTAACTCAAGCTATAAGCAAACAAGCAAACTCTCTTAGAAAACTTTTCTTTCTCTCTCTTCTACATTTCCATACACTGTAAAAAAATCTACATTAAAATTAATGTACATGTATAACGGAAGCAAAAATTCAAGATTAAAAATAAAACTTAAATTTAATGAAAAAATAAATTAAATTGAATGCAAAAGTGCATTATTTTTGTTGAAAAATTCATATTTATGCATTAATGCACAAAAATAATAAAATTCATGTGTTTGCGCATTGCTATATAATTTTGCTATTCAAGTATACATTAAAAATGCATTAAATTTAATGATATTTTCTACAGTGTACATATACACCACACACTCAACACTCACACATACATATACACAACAGCAGCCTGCTGCAACAACATTAATATTAAAAAAATAAAAATAAAAACTAATTGATGGCCACAACTTAAGCAAGCTTTTATGACGTTTTTTCCAGCGTGCGGATGGCTACGTGTGTTGTATTTTCAGCTGCGGGATTTCTGCTGGTATCCCTGAGCTCGGTGCGCTGGCTAGCCATTGCCGGTGTCGTCGTCACATCCCTGTCGTCGGGCCTCGGCGAGGTCACCCTACTCAGCTACAGCCATCGTTACACCAAGTAAGTTTATATTTTGCTCTATATTTCCGGAACAATTTGTCACGCAATTATATATATAGAAGAGGATTAAACGGGTAATTTATAATCGGGGTTTTTTTTGGGAGAAAAATAATGCTTCGGGAAAGTCATATACTTCGTAATTAAGCAAATAAGTGTAAAAGTTTATATATGTTCAATGATGAATGGAAATATTAAAAAGATAAGAATAAGATTTGAATAAATATATAGAATAAAAATTTCCTCGTTATAATCGGTTAAGCAAATGAATTGCACAACAATTGCGCTTGTGTAAACGTTTATCGTCCGTTTTGCAACTACAACAATAAAACAATGATATAGCCTCCTTTTGTGTATACACACCGGTATAGACGGGAAAATACTTTTTCTCCATTCCGCTTCCTGAAAGCCGAAGGAAGTCTTTCATTGATTGACTCAGTTTCTGTGTCAGGTTCAGTGCGGTCTCTTTTTTAATAATTCCGTTCTAATAAAAACATCAAGGAAAATGCTTACATATAGAAAAAAAAACAAATGTAACCTCGCGAGTATAGAGAAGAAGGTAAAATAGGATTTTCGACCTTTCGTATAGGCCAATGCGTTATTCACTTTCCCTCCGCGCGCGGATATCTGAAATAGTTCTTCTTAACGACCGGAAGGTTATTGAAAATATAATCATTTAAATTTCGACTTTGAAAATAACAACGTACAAACGCGCTTCCTGAATCATTAAACTTTGTTTACTCCACTAAAAAAAGCAACAATAAATAAAAACATTACTCTAGTAAACTAATAAAATACCGCGTTAAAAATCATCTCTCAACCTTTATATCATCAGATATAAAAATACCTGTATACACCATCGACCGGTCCGCTCGCAATTTAATCGCAAAACACTCCCCATCCGCGCTCTGACGCACATCCCCCATCCCACAACCTTCGTATATCTACTCGCTTCAAAACAAGCCACACGCGATTCGCATTTTGAAACCTCACCCTGCGCAATCATCCCTCCCTCCTGCGTCATCATCTTACCCAATCTGTTCGTCACACAGGAACGTGATATCGACATGGTCGTCGGGTACCGGTGGAGCTGGTATAATCGGCGCTGCTTCGTACGCCGGTCTGAGGATATTCCTGAACTCGGCTGACGCGCTGCTACTGATGCTCGTCGTGCCTATCATTCAGGCGCTGACGTTCTGGCTGATGCTGACGCATCCGGAACCGACCTTGACACTGGTCACGGACAATGGCGGCGTTGGCAGCCAAGAGCAGATCATTGAGGCGCCCAAGATGAATATCGGCCAGAAGCTTAATCTAGTACCGAAACTTTTGAAGTATATGATTCCGTTGGGACTCGTCTACCTGTTCGAGTACTTCATCAATCAGGGCCTGGTGAGTGGGTTTTTTTATAGTCGTCCAAGTTTTGTATATAAGAAAATTTGATGAAATTAATTAGAAGGCCGCGTGGTCTGTAATAGGCTGAAACTCAATTTTCTAAGTGACTGTATATTATTATCATAGGGATTTAACGGCGTCATGGCTATACTCCAATTAATTAATCGTCGCTCTCTCAAGTCCAATGCTAATGCGCGCGGGTTTCCCTGTAAATATACGTTAAGAGCAAGTTAAAAGTCCCGCTTCTCTCAAATGCTCTCGTACACGCGCGCGTGATGTCATATTGCTAAGTAGCCACTTTGCACCGGATTATGACGTGTTGTCGCGCGCTCCGCGTTCCGTAGATTCGCGATTATTGAATTACACGGAAATCTTATCGAGGTAATTCGAGCAAAACTCTATATACAGCCGCTAATTGGACTCTGTAATCTGGCAAAAAATTGCTATAATTATCGTCGCGCGATTTTCTATACATAGCGCGCGATGAAAGAAATGCGGCGAAATTAATTTCGCGTGAAATTGTATATCAGCCGCGATTTTTCTGGCCGCGGTTGTTGTTAGCGTTAACCAGATTGAGAGATCTGTTAGCGCGCGATGTGAAGAAGACGCGTTAATTAGTCGCGGACGTGATAAGATTTCAGAGATTGTATAGCGCGCGACGTCGCGGATAACGTAAACATAGATAATATCGGCGCATTCTTCGGTTCTTTTTTTTCAGATTTTAAAGCCGCGCCGATGGCGTTGTAATACACGTGTGTAGGCATAATTAAGCACTTTATTCGTTTATAATTGCGTTGTCAACACTTTATCTCGAATATTTGTGTGATCGAGTCACTATTTTTCTTTTTTATTACCACGGTATTATGATGCTCTGGTTGGGGAATGTGTATAGTAGTGGGATACATACGTTGCTGCAGATTTCTCGTAAAACGACAGCGAGAAAGACGTTGCTCCGGGAGAAAAATAAGCGATAAGAACTTTAACGCGAAATAAATCACGTCCGCAGGAAGCGCATGGTAGCATATTATACTGTAGTTTTGATAAAACTCTTCCCGCTAAAAAAAGGCGCAACGCTATAAATAAATATTTTGCAAAATTCAAATAATTATGTACATTATTGTGTTTCAGTACGAGCTCATTGAGTTCCGCGGTATCTGGCTGACCCACTGCGACCAGTACCGCTGGCTCCAGGTGGACTATCAAATCGGCGTCTTCATATCGCGCTCGTCTGTCAACTTCCTTGCCATCAAGAAGATCTGGTTGATGTCGGTGCTACAGGTAAGTTTTTCTCTCCAGCTTATCATATATACATACATCTGCACAAGTGGAAGCGATGGGATTTTTATTTTTCTTTCGTCGAATTACAGCTCGTGAACGTTTTGATACTGACGTTCGAGTCGGTCTACTACTACATCCCCAACATTTGGATCGTGTTCACTCTGGTGCTGTGGGAAGGTCTGCTAGGCGGTGCTGCTTATGTCAACACGTTCTACAGGATGACGAAGGAGGTGAGAGAGACAAAAAATAGTATATTATACAACAAGTGTGTAAAATACGATTTTATACACAAGTAGCGATCGAGTCGTTATTCGATCGCTACGAGTGTGTAAATCGTTATACACACGTGTTGTATACGATATTTTTTGACATAAAAATTGACGTAAAATTTTTACGCATACTATGTGCCAAAATGAATTTTAGATACGGAAAACGGTGTGTGAATACGAATTTTACACATTGTAAAAAAAAGGATTTTTCCAAGTTGATGGCTAATTCTTATCGAATTGTTACAATTGTTTGGTATTAGCGATGAGCAGTGTTTTTTTAAATAGTGCTCAAGGCAAAAGATAAGAAACTGTTCGTATTTACACTTTTCCACCTGAATTAGTATTTTCAATGTCGAGCACAAGAAACGTTTCAACAGTCTTTTTGAAGAGAGGAATGTTTTTATTAACTGAAATTAATCGCGTAATTGGTCAATTGATTTTTTTCAAATGATGCAATTTTTAACGACCTGCGATCCATCAATTTGTGAATAGATACGAATGTAAATAGAAAACCTGTAAGCTGCATTTGCAAGTCGAGAATTATTGTTGTCGAGCTTTAGATACAGAAATATAAGATACACGTGCCGCTGTGGTCGCAATAACTCATGAAACATTTTCGCATGAAAATTTATGCTCTAACAAGTTCAGTGATAATATTGATGTCGTTAGTCAAACAGAAGTGTGGAATATATAACTATTTTTGGTATCGCAGTGAATTACTGAGCTTTGCAACATGAGAATTATTTGATAAGATTTGGATAGCGATTATTCGAAGAGCCGTGTAAATGTAGATAGCTTTGATTAAATGTACACGAATACTCGAAAGTTACAAATTATTTTTTTTTCCATTCGCTGATATGAAAAAAGATAAATGAACTATAAAGGCATTTTGTTATAATTACTATTCGATGTGAATTTGCAAACGTTATTTCAACGTCGATTGAGGAAAAATACGAAACTTAAATAATTAATGTTAATGAATGCTTCTATCGATCTTTTAAATAGTTCACTTGTATCAACACAATAGCTCCACTTTACAAAATATCCTATTGTTCAAGCAGTTAACAGTTTCTTTTAAACTTAAATAACTGTCTAGACAATGATCTTACTTTTTGATATCTATACTAAAATCGATTAGGAGTATGTTGAAAAATTTAACAAGTTTTTTGCAATTTATTGCAAATTTTTGAAAACAGTTTGCGTTGTGTTATATTTTTAAAGTCGAATAGTTCAAAACAAGACAACTATTGTACATTTAACAATCCCAATGTGATTATTTCTTTTCCTATTTTTCAATAACACTTTCGTATTAATTTTCGAAAAATTTCAAAAACTATCTATCTTGCAGATTCCATGGGAGCAGAGGCAAGCCGCGCTGGGCATTGCTTCGATGGCAGACTCAATTGGCATCGCGCTCGCCGGCTGGGCGGCAATGCCTGTGCACAACGTCATCTGCCAGCTGCCTCTGCCCAAGCGATTGGGCAGCTGAAGACCTTCCGATCCTACGGATCTTCACCAACGGCTTCACCTGGAGCCGCAGCCACTACTGCGCCTCGCTCCGCATCGACGGCGGCAGCAAGAGCAGCAGAAGAAGGAGAAAGAGGAGTCGGCCGCGTCGTTGACGACTGGCGCTCCGTCGTATTTATGCGAATTGTACAAAATTGTCATACCGATGTTTTTTATCTCGTAAAACTGGTAGATCGTAGCGACGTAGGATGTAGAGCGAGCGAGAAGAAAGATTTTTTGTCCGTGTATAGGTGAGATTACATAGCTTTTGATACGCGCGAAGAGAGATAGAGGAAGGAAGAATATAGCTTTTTTGTCGTTGATTTCTAAGAGGCGTGACCGCCGAGTAGCATTTCACTTTTGCGTTGCGCTCGTTTATTTTTGTTCGCTCCCGTCGGAGAAAACTGTCGGTCGGAGAAAACGTGTGATAGATCATCGCTTAGGTATAGCTACGTGTAGCTTTTCACTCTACTCTTTCCTCGCAACGTATATACATGTTGTGCGCGTTATATTATAGAGTTAGAATTTTCTTCGGAGATTGAGATGCGTATTTAAAGGAAAAGAAGCTGGCGACCACAACACGTATTATATACGTGGAGCCGCGGGTCGCGTCGACCATTGTGTATAAAATAAATAAGAAAAAAAAAATATATATATGTTATATATATAATAAAAAAAAGAAGGAAGAAGGTGCGAGTATTTTTGTAAGTACGCGCGCAAGTTTATATACAATAGCCTCGCGAAAAAGAGACCATTGTCATCAGCAGCACGAACGGCGCGGAAAGGATACATAACGGGACCATTGTGATCGGTTGTTGTCGTTTTTTTAAGCGCGCGCGCGGTATATAGAAAAGGTAGTCGCCGCGCGGCTCTATGTAACAGATTTTTATTTCGTATTAATTTGAAAGTGAAGAACGAGAGAAGGAAAAACGTGAAGCCGCAGAAGTGTTTCGATGCTGGATTGCGGAAATCGGAAGTCGCCTCGTTGAAAAAAAAAGTATTACGGCCGGAACAGCGCGACGACAGTATTGTTTTCTCTCGGTGTACAGTTGTAATACCTGTGCAGGATTCGCAGTAACGATAAACGGACGAAGAAGAAAAAAAATTAAAGAAAGTACATTGATGGTTCTCAGTATACTTAACGAACGGATCTAAATAACAGCGACGCTATACTTAAAGATAGCATCTTTTCTGTTGGAGGTTTATGTCTGGTGCGCGCGCGATGGAGATGTACATATACATAAAAAGTCTCTCTCTCGGTGCACTTACAAGGTGTAAGTTCCAAGAACATTATCAGTATACGGACGATTATGTATTATATACGAAGAAATATATATATGCGTCTCAGCGCCGAACGGAAAACGCACGTTCGTTATGAACGAATCGATGAATTTAGAATGTAGGACTATGTAGATGATAGATGAATAATGGATAATAATTTATGAAAGAATCATACACGCGAGTTGTGTAAAGAGATAATGATTATTATTATTATTAATATTATTATTATATATTCGAATGTATTTTCGTGTCTCTTTTTATTATAAACGCTTCGTATGCAATAAAAAGAAAACATTTGTTAATGAAGTTGTTTTCATTGATCTTCCCCGAACCGCAAGTTGGACTTTGTGATCTGAAAACTAGAGCAATGTACAGTAGTTTATCTCATTAAGGCAAGTATGTAGTTAATTGTGCGATACAGTTAACTCGAGCAAATAAACCCTTATGATGCTCAAGGCGAACCTTGAGCTTTGTTTTCCTCTTTATGACTATAAAAGCAATGACGCTGTTTTATAGAACTACTTTTTTCTTACAGTTCATAATATTAAAGAATCAGCTTTAACAAAGTGTGCGATTTTTGAAGGATAGTTTTTACAAGCTTTCCGAAAAGGTCTTTTAAATGTTGAATGATTTAATAAAGTAAAAGTTACTTATTACCAAAATTTATAAAATACGTAACGTGTAATGATAACCTTGGGCTTAATTCCGAAAGGAAATAATTTATCAGTAAATGAGAGGTATACAGCTACTAGGTCAACGACTTTACTTTTTCTAGAAATTAATGGAGCTTATGAAATAAGGATAACAAGGTGCATTGACGTCAGGATACCAATAAGAAGTCATATAGTTCCAAATTTGAATAAGTCTTGTATATTTTACAAAGTAAATAGAATATAAACAATCTTTAAAATCGTTTGAAAACGCAAGAGTACGAGTCTCATTGGTGAACAATCACTTTTTTTTCATATTCATCATCATATAATATGTATATTATAAAGTATACGATATCAACAGGACAACTTGTTGGCGCTTTACTTCTTAATTATCCGAGACCTTGACAAAATGTACGATCATGGCCCGCGTCGCCTCACATTTTTTTACTCTCACTCTTTCTCTCTTGCTCTCACCTCTTATTAATCTTTGCCTAACGAGATCAATAACCGTGCGTCTTTCTCTCTCCTCTCATTTATATATAGTCCGAGATATGCGGCCACAATCTCACGCGAAACTCATATACTTACAAGAAAGATTCGGCCGACATGACGAACGTTATCATATATACCTTTATTTTTTATTTATTTTTTTTTTCGTTCAACTTCCCGCGGCCCAATTTACACATTCATACTCCCCTCATATATACGCATATCACACACAAACACAGGCACGCGCGCGCACACGCATATATATAATATATATATTTATATACCTCCTACGTAATAACGTTTAGAATACGCCTCCCTACATCTGAAAATGATATTAAATCCGCAGGAAGTCGTTCTCCTTGTCTCTTTGCGGTAGGGCTGGTACTTCCGTTGGAAACCTAAAGATTCGCGAAGACTGGGAGCTTCGAATTTTGAATATGTATAGTATAATCATCGAAGGTTTGATATAAAAATCGAATCTTCGAGTGTCGAAATTCATTAATTTATCTAAGTGAAAAAATTTATCAATTTCATTTATAAATTACACTATTGTGACATATACCTAAAATAATTAGGTAATTTATCATTGTATTACCCGATCGGTAACATCTAAAGTGATTTTTTGAAATTTATCTTTCTAATAAATATCAATTAACAATTAACATTACGTGATTTCACAGTTGATAGCCGAACAAGTGATTGATATCACGCCAATTTCGTAGACAATTTGTGACCTGATAATTTTAGGTACCCATCACAACGTTTTTTTCCATTAATGTTCAAAACAAAGAAAAATTCTCGACGCTTTGTCATCATCCTGCAGACTTCAAAATTCTCCAAAAAAACGCACCAGCCCCGCCTTTTATTAGTCTTGATAGATTAGTACAGTGTACGATAAAGGGCAGTAATAGCTTCGTTCGTTCGTTTGTTTATCTCTATCCTCCATCATTTTCGTATGTAATGTATGTATGTATGTATGTGTATGTGTGCAGTCGTGTTGTGAGAGAGAGAGCGACGATACAATAATAATACAATATACTTCGGCCCATTACAACTCCACCTTCTCTCTCTCAATGATACTTTATTTACACCGCGATGACGAAGTCGCGAAGGTGTCTTTCGGGCTCGTTGGCTGCCGCCGCGGCGTTCAATTCAAGCGCGTCGGTGAACCCCGTGGGTGGATCCAGCTTGGGGACGAACATGTTGTGGCCTGGTCCGTCACGCTCCGCGTGTGATGATGATGGGTGGTGGTGGTGGTGGAGTGGTGGTGGGGGACACGGCTGCTGGTGCCGGGCATGACCTGATGATGCATGGATGGCGGACCCGTTGTGGTACTGGTGCTGCTGCTGCTGCCCGACGACTGGGGGCCCACTGGCGGCGCCGGTAGCGGTGTGGACTGCGAGGCTTGACCGGGCCTCCTCGCCGGTATAACGCGCCAGCTGTAGCATCCTGGGGATAATGATCGAAAGGGATTAGAGTTGCAGTTGTCGATAGTATGAGGTTGGGAGTTGGGTTTCCAGCTGCCAAGGATTTGCGTATGATACCGAATATTATTGAATTTGTCAGAAGGCGTGAGTTCATATACAATCAATGCATTTAGACTTCCAGCTAAGACCTCGACTCCATTTTTGGCTCTCATTTTCAAAATACAAAAACTACTGAATAGAATCCTCGTAAAAGAGCTACGCGAGATTTTAGGTGTGATTTTATATGCAATCTTACGAACTTTAAACCAGTTTCACAAGCTGCAAAAGGTATTATTATCGAATGAAAAGAAAAAAGGTTCCATTTCGATAAAGCGCGAGAATCCCTGTTGTCAGGAAGTAAAACGCCACATGTACTCCCTCTTAGAAACAGCCACGCGCACGCACGTTTCCATACTTTTTTCCCGGCTAGCACCGCCTGCGTGTTGCAGCCCTCGCTTCGCTTGGGCTGCATCACTGTAGGCGGCACTAATCGGGAAAAAAGTAGACATACACAAGCATAGGCGTCGCAGTTTCTAGAAGTGTCTCGGGAGTAATGAGGGCTATGAATGACCGCGAGTTGTTGCCCGAGTGAAGTAAATCCCTCGCGGGCGTACATAGCCTGCTTTATACTCCCTGGGTGTATAGTCTATTATTTAAGTTACAAATTTACTGAATTTTAAGAATAATGTAACTATATGTAATTTAATATACAAATACATTATGTTTAACATAAAAACAAGAAAATTTCGGCACAAGTACAATTAAAGGCCAAATTTGAAATTTGATTTTTCCCGCCATATATGTGCCGCCGGCCATTGTAGTTCGCGCGCCGCCGCTAAGAGGCGCACCCCTCCCTGTGGCCTCAGTGTACCAAACTAAGCCGTCCAGAAGGGATATAGGAGCGTTAGTAGATGTTCATCAACAATTTGTGACCTGTCACTTTGATAAGAAGGACAGATCGGGTTTTGAAGACCTGAGGTGCTAAAAAACTAACAGAAAGGAATCCCCGCGGGTTTAGTCGTGAAGCGTGTGTGCGTCTTGCTTTGACACGCCGCGGACACAGTCCCGTGGGTCGGATAAAGGAAAGGAAACTGAGTATATTTTGGTGATTCGCCCATTCGCGACATGTCTTACGTTGTGTAACGGCGGGGCTTATCCACCTAATAGCAGCCTCATATCCAGCAGTTAGGAAGTGGTCAGGATTGTCTCTCTCGTTCGTAGCACGCCTTGCGTTGTGCTACGGCGGATCGCG
>UXGD01005038.1:0-15487 GCA_900474315.1 Torymus auratus
ACTGCAGCACCTTTAGGCTGAATATTTTTTATGTAAATTGGACAATGACCTCCAGCTGGATTATCTCTAGTGGTAACGCTGAAACCTAATCCATCATTTCCCTTGGTCAGTTCAATCTCAATCATTTTTCCAATTTTACGAGTATTGGCTGTTTGTAATAAGTTATAATTAGCACATTGTAATCGCTTTATACTTTCATCATGTTCTCCAATTTTATCAGAGCTAGTTGAATTTCCTAGAGATCTAGACCTATGCATCTTCTGATCCTCAAAAGGTCTAAATTTTAATACAGATATTTGCAGACAAGGTTCATTCATACACGAACGAAAAACTTCCTGTATCTTACCAAATGGTACTCTTAATAAACTATGACCATTGATTTTAATAATTTTATCTTTTAAATCTATTTGACCATCTCTTGCTATTCTACCCATTGGATCTACTCCTTCTACTTTTAAACCTTGATCATTTCCTGATAAATCATAACAAGGCACAACATGCAGTCCAAGAGGTCCGGCTTCATTTTTTATAATGACATCTCGAGCCTCTTCATAGTATCCTTCAATATTATCTGCTTTTAAGCTATTCGGTATTTCATACAATGCTTTTGCATCTTGTCCCAGTGGTTCCCTACGTCTAGATTCACGTGGCAGAGAAAGTGCTGAGTACGTTGTTGGACATGGCTCCCGTGAAGAAAGAACATGCATTGACAACCTCTTAGTGCTTTCTCTTTTTATGTTACCAGTAGATCTGCTTGCATATATACGATGTTCCTTACTTTCTCCATGAAAGAAGTCAGGACTGTTTGTCCCAACAGAACTTGCTCCATCACCTCCAATATGCACTACATCAGATCCCACGAAATGAGCAACAATTTGTTCTCTGTCATCAGCAACATCACATAATCTATCATCTGGATCTAATATTCCACCTCCTGTAAGTGATGATAAGCTACTGATGGCCAGGGAACTGTCATTCTTTCCAGTAGCTTTCCTGTAGCGAAGGATAGCCTCATGCATGAGGTCCCTGACAAGAAGACTGCCATCTCCGCAAGGCACAACAACTCTAACATTATCGAAACACACAGTTACCTTCATCTTTGCTTTACCCAAGCATTACAAGGTAAGTGTAAAACGATCACAGACTGCAGACTTGAATTTGGTGCATGTAAACTGCTGTTAAGGGAGTTCCCTACCTTTGAGAATTAACCTCAAGAATTTGAAGAAACTTTGTACAAATCTAGGTTGGTGTTTTTTAGTACTCTAGTTGAAATTTCATAATGCTACAATGCCTGTGAAGCAAGATATTGATGTTTTTATTTTTATTGTATTCAGTAACTGTGGAAATAGTAAATAAATCAATGAATGCAAGAAAGGTACAATTAACCTCAAAAAATGAGTCAAATCGGTTTCTCTACGAAACTTTTTGTTTACAATTGGTATGAGAAGAATTTTTTCATTTAAAAGTATAACCATTATTCGGTGTTAGTTTATTAACGCAACTTCTTTTATGAAGTATATCTTGCGAATAAGCGAGAAATAAAAAGTGCACTCATTTTGGCTAGTTAAGTAAGGATGGAACTCCCTTAAGTATCAATCCGACTCTTTCAGCAGTGGATCTAATAGTATTTATTAAACTGGAGGCATTACAAGCAACAGGTGCATTTATATCACGTTTTATTCGTATTGTTCACTCCCATTTCCTAGAGAGTGAATCAGTGACGCGACGCACTCGTGACTATACGAATTAAAAGACTTCGAAAACTTCGCTTTTCTACGTTGCTGGCGGCGCCGAACATCACGTCGACCTTCGTCCGTTGCTTCGTATTATACTAAGGACGTTGTGGACAATGTACAAAAAACTACTTTGAAACAAACGAGAAACTAATATCGCGGGAGTGGAAAATACGCAAGGACAGACGCACTACTTACGCCATTACGACGTTTTTGTTTCCTTGGCGTTCCACACGAACGGAATAACGAATTCGGAACAAAACGATGCAATCATGCATCTGCTGCATGTATATAGATATACCTACCTAGCAGAACAAATTTCAGTTCCGAATTGCTAACCTACAAACTTTTTTCTAAAAATTTTTGAACCATATAGGAGTACTAAATTAAATATAAACAAAATGTGTTAGAATAATTGTATCTAATATATTTTTAACATTACTTGATTTTAAAATTCTCTTTCTTATCATTCATCAGTTTTTTAAATGTTTTAAAAATATCAGTTGAACATTGAAGAGCTTTTTTTATATAAAAACCATAATGTAACATATTTCATGTATTTAGACAATAGTTTAACTCGTTAACTTAACTGAAGTTTGACTGTAAAACATGAATTGAAAAAACAAAATTTTACTACATAATGGGAAATAAAACAGGTTTATCAATGGAACAACGGTTTTGAAACGGGTGTTTTGTATTGTTTAACAGTAAAAATAATTTTACTAATATTTCGAATTACAATTTAGGTAGAGATGTAATTCAAAATCATAAACAATTCCTAATGTTTTTGTTAAATCTAAAAATGTAGGTTAGATAACTGAACAGCCAAAGTTCAACATACTGTTCAATAATCACAATACTCAGCAGCTTAACATTCCCATAAGTTAAAAAATAATGTAAATAAAATACCAAAATTCAAATTTGAACCCAATTTTTCACATATAAACACATGAATAATATAAAACAATATCGGGGGAACCCGAATAATACGGCCCTATAGGCCTATACCCATACAATCGTCAAAAACTTTGCAGACGCTCTTCGCACGCCCAACCTATCATTTAGACTCCTCTCGTATTTTAAACGAATTTCCAAAAAACAAACACAAATTTGAAGCTCACCTTTGTTGATTATCTGAGACATGGCGACTGTGGATAATTCGCCGAACTCGGTAACGGATAAAGTCAAAAATCACCACACGTGCGATGCTGCCGAAACGTTAGCAGCAGCCAGCAGCTCACGGGCCTGTATTCTTTCTGTGTTTACGGCGAGTTGCTACGGCACTGCCGGCCGGAAAATTGACGGTTCGCGGGTTCCGGGTTCCATTTTTCCACACGACACGACGACGAAAGTTCGAATTTTACTTTTTGGTCGGTGGAAAGTGGTTAAGTGGTTGGAAAAATGCAAATGCTTTGCGGAATTGCGGCTCTGTAGTTTTTATCGTTGGGAATTATCTTACAAAAAATTTGTACCTATTCTACGTATAAATTATGCAGTTTTTTTAAAGATAGTTATGCATAAAGACAAAAGAATTTTCTGCATTGCGCGAAAATCCATACCAAACGTAGCAGGCGTGCATAATTGTATAGCATATTTTTGGTAATGTTTTCACTGTGCGTCATAGCGTGCATACATATATATGTATACAGCCACAGCAATTGCAAATCGCGTTCATATAGGTATCGTCGTCGGTGACTATACCTATATAGCATATAGTCTTCTTCTCGACTGTCATGTCCTCGGCGCTCGTATATCACCGTCGCCGCCGCAGTCGCGCCAACATGGAGAGAGGGTGTCAGGCGGAGGCGGCAGATAATGAGATAATGCATACTATTATGAGGATTATCAGGAATGTGCACGGTATAATATATGCACAGCTGTTCGCTGCTGACTTCTATACTTCGATCTAGAGACGCGCGTCGCGCTGCAAGTCGTCCAACGCATGCATTATTGGATACACTGACATATTACCTGCACACGCTCAAGATTCAAATGAGTATATAGGATATATAGGAAGAAGAAGTAAACATAGCAGAAGCTCGAGTTGGGCTGCGCCGGCACAGTTGCAACGACGGCTCATCGGCTGTCGTGTTTTCTTGATTCTTGCCGTTCTTGCGTTTCATCGACGTTTTACTATAGGTTATTGCCTATATTGCTGGCAAATTGCTGATGTTAGTGCTATAGCAATTGTAATAACGGACAAGGCGTGAACTGTCACGAGGATTTCCGATTGCTCTACACACATTGATTTTTAACTTGTTTTTGCATAGAATTTTATTTTCTTTTTTTTAAATATCTTAAAAAGTTCAAATCAAAATGGTTGGTATTTTAAATGATTCTGACAGCGAAGATGAATTGCCGCCTGGCTGGGAGGAGCGAGCGAGTCTAGACGGAAATGTCTATTATGTCAAGTAAGTTTTTATCTAAATGTTTGTACTACACTAATATTGATTGTATAAGTGATAAAAGTTATTTATAAAATTTCTTGTAACACTTCAAAAAATAATTTCAAAAATAATTTCTTTTATGTAGTCACTTTACTAAAGGTACTCAGTGGACACATCCTCAGACAGGACGTAAAAAAATTGTTCAAGGAGAATTGCCTCCTGGGTGGGAGAGGTGTGTTTCAGATGAAGGACAAGTGCTTTTTATTGATCATGCAAATCGCACTACAACTTACACTGATCCCAGATTAGCATTTGCCACTGAATATAGAGAGTCATCTCAGCCAGTGAGACAGCGTTTTGATGGAACTAGTACAGCTCTATCTGTACTACACGGAAGAGATCTGAGGAATAAAGTTGCACTTGTAACTGGTGCTAATACTGGAATAGGTAATTTTAAATATTTTTTGCTCAATATTTTAAGTCATTAATTAATTTTTTAACAATGTATAAACTTTTTCAGGTTTTGAAACTGCAAGATCATTAGCATTACATGGATGCACAGTAATATTTGCTTGCAGAAACTTGGAGAATGCAGAAAAAGCTATTGAAAAAGTTCAAAATGAGAGGGAAAATACATCATGTGATATGTTGCAATTAGATCTATGTTCTCTGCACAGTGTTAGAGAAGCAGTTGCTAAATTCAAACAAAAATATAAGACTCTTGACATTCTCATACTTAATGCAGGAGTCTTTGCACTTCCTTATACATTAACAGAGGATGGCTATGAGATGACTTTTCAAGTAAATCATTTATCTCAGTTCTATTTAACATTGCTTTTAGAGCATCCTTTAAGAAGTTGTCGTAATTCTAGAATAGTTATTGTGTCAAGTGAATCACATAGGTATATATTTTTATGTTATATTTAACATAATTTTTTTAAATTTTGTATATAAAATTAAAAAAAATATATATTTTAGATTTTCTTTTATTCAATCAGTTGAAGATGTTCATCCCTTAACATTATCCCCACCAGCATACAAATATTGGTCTATGGGAGCATATAATGATTCAAAATTATGTAATGTTTTATTTGCTCATGAATTGGCCAGAAGATGGCCTTTAGTAAGTGTATTTAGTTGTCATCCAGGCAATATGGTTTCTTCTGGTTTATCACGTCATTCTTGGATATATAGACTTTTATTTGCCATAGTAAGGCCATTTACAAAGTCACTGGTAATTACTTTTCTTTTGTAAAAAATTTAATTTTTTTAACTACTTATAGTCATTAATTGTAACTAATTGTAATTGTTCTTTTCAGCAACAAGCAGCTAGTACATCAGTGTTTTGTGCAACAGCTACAGAATTAGAAGGTACTACAGGACTTTACTTCAATAATTGTTTTAGATGTGATGTGTCAAATGTTGTTTTGGATTCGCAATTAGCAGCGCGATTGTGGAATGTTAGTCAAGAAATGATTGTAAACATTGTTAAACGTGATAAGTTATGGTATGATTTAGCCTTGACGTGATAAAGGAAAAAAATTGATTGTATATATATATATAATATATATTAATTGTCAAGACTGATATGTTGGAACAGAAAAATGTTGTATATGAATGTATTAATATCAATTTAATTATTAAAATTACAAAGTAAATATTCTAACTTTACGAATTTTTTCATTTTAATGATTTTTAATTTTTAAAAGAACTAATTTTTGTGTATCATTGTACTACTTATTTAACACACTAGAAGTATCAAGTGGGCCAATAAAATTTTAAATGTCCATTTCAAATCGACCAATCACAATCATTAGAGGTGACAACCTCAAGTCCATCTCTTTTTTTTTTTTTTTTTTATAAAATAAAAAAAAACGAATTTATGAAAAAATGTATGTAATTTCATATTTAATTATATAATAAATTTGCTTTTAAATATTTTGTTTACAAATGTACCAATTATAATTCAGTAAACTTTAATAAACTTAATATATTTATAATTATTTACAAAAATGTTAAAGAACAATTGTTTTTTACCATTTAATGGTATTTACTCCAAAAGTAATTTAGTTGTTATAAAATTCTTTTAGATAGTCTGCCTTTGGTTTTAAAATTAATTTGTCCTTAAGACTTACAACCCACCCTGGTTCTAAGCCATAAAATAGTTGACGAGGATCTTTACGTTCCATTAACATTTCATAATCTGGCTCATCCTCTATCTTTGGTAATTCATAACCATATTTTTGTGCTAAAGCAAGCCTTTCTTGAGAAATTTTCTCTGGATCTGCTAAATATCCTCGAGTTTCAGCACTAGAGTAATATTCTAAGCAATCAGCTGGAGGTAACATTCTTCGAGGTATTGGTTCACCTATGACAAAAATTATTTAATATAAATAAAAATTATAAAATACTTAATTATCATTTAAAGAACCAACCTCTTTTGAAAAATTTTATTGGATCAACTACAGCATGAATACTAGTTAAATCATAAAATGCTGTGCGTATAACACCTCCATTTCTTTCAATAGCAGCTATAACTGGTTCTGAAGCCCACTGAACTTCAATATTAACTTTTTCTTGAAAACAATCAGCTCCCTATTAAGGTATTAATCAAATTAAATACAAACTATAAGGAACTGCTCATTTTTGTTGTAAATAAATTAACATGATACCTCATCTGTTAGATGAATTCCATAATGTTTCCAAGTAGGATTAACATTAATAATTCCAGTATTTACTATAGCTGTTAAGTCTATAGGCTTTTTAACATCTATTCTATTAGTATCGGCAAGCAACTGGAGTTGATGTAAAGACATGGGTGGATACTGACGTCTTAGACTAAATGTTTAAAAATAAATGAATATCTATTTTAATTTTTAAATGTTTGTACAAAATTAAGTAATTAGAAATATTTGTTGATATTATTAAAATTATATAAGAATCATGACAGTTAATCATGTGCAATATACTATGAGAACTTACTGATGGCCTTTGTAATATGGTTCATATCCAAATCTTGTATAGAAAGGCCAATTTCCAGTTTCATATCCAAGTCTCATATAATTCTGCCGTTGGCCAGAACCCTTATTACCATGACCATGTTTATCACCTCCATGTTGTCCTCTTCCTCTTCGGGTCTAAATTAAAATAAATATTAAAATTATTTTCTTTGTTATTTATCACCACTACTAAAATAATTATTTCATAATCTGTTAATTCTTACTCCCTTGTTAGCTCCTGGATTTGGCCTGAGGTTAGCTAAGGTAACTCTTGGCAATGCTCTCAGCATTGCCAGAGCTAACTCGCGACCGTGCAAACCATTCCACCCTTTTGCCATGTTTCCTGATTGTAATGTCAACTTAATTAGATGACATAAATGGTGAGAAAATTAAAGCACTTACAAACGATTATTGTTCAACCGGCAACAAGCATGTTGTGCAGTACAACTGTGAAGTTAGTTGCATTCGACAACAATATTATCAGCAAGCCTACCAACTATACAAATCGCTCGCGATTCGTTGGCCAAAGTGTCGAAGGTGTTCGAATACTTTCACTGTGCTAAAACTAATACTACGATAAATGTGTTGAATTGAAAGTATGTTCATGTTCAACTTGTTGAAGGGGGAGTTGAGTGGTTACATTGGTTGAATCATCGAAGGATGTCCTCTGTACCGTAACCTCAACGTAACGGAAAGAGCAGAAGAAGAATAGGTATAGGTGTACAGACGCACCTTCTAGGAAGTTGACGGAACAGGTAGGTTATTCGTGAGACCAATACGCCCCCGCGCGAGTTATATCCTCACAGCGCACGCCTTTTTCACACGTCTCCGCTGATTAATTCCAGATCCTGGCTCTGACATTCGCAACGACGACGACAGCGACGATTGCGACAGACCCGACATCGCCGTTGGCTAAATGCACAAGAAATGGCATCTACGGCATTTGACACGGCACTGTTGAACAATGACTTCCAGGCCAGAAAAAAAGAGGAATCACCAGACACCGACAATTTGTGGTAATTTCGGAAATTTGAAGTTTTTGCGTTAGAACATGCTTCGTCGTAGTTTGTTATGCATCGAGCGTCACGACTTGCTTGCCTTGCATTATGAGTGATTTGCATCCGTTCTCACATGGCTCTTCTTCATTTACAGGTCTAGCATCCTAGCACAAGTGCAAAATAGTAATAACAACAAATTGCCGTCTAATAAAAATGTCCTTGTATTGGGTAAGAGTGAAAATTGTAGTAATTTTAATCATGGGAATAATGTTTCTAATAGTATAACATTTTGTATAGGTGACAATGAGAGCGGGAAGACAACTCTCATTGCAAAACTTCAGGGTGTAGAGGATCCAAAGAAAGGATCTGGTCTAGAATATGCCTATATTGATGTGAGAGATGAATATAGAGATGGTTAGCATTGAATGATATCTGACTTTATGCTTCAAAAATATATTATTGATTTCTGTGTTCATCACTCATAACTTATCACTTATTAATTATAATTTTATTGTACTTTCAGATCAAACGAGGTTATCAGTATGGGTATTAGACGGAGAGCCTGGTCATGCGAATCTTCTGAAGTATGCATTAAACTCAGACAGATTTCCAAATACTCTTGTTATGCTAGTCGCTGCTATGACTACACCTTGGGCAATATTGGATCAATTACAATCTTGGTCCAGGGTATTAGGAGACCATATTGATAAACTTGCCACTGAAAAAGACTCATTCAAGCAAATTTGGCAGGACTGCAGACAACAAAGTAAGTTTTTTTTTTTTTTTTTTTTTTTAATTTTAAAATGTCTTGTAAATTTTAATGTATTTTAAATATAGTTAAGAAAAAATGGCAAGATTATGCTGAGCCAGGTGATGACCTTGATCCAGGAAGTCCTTTGAGAAGAACCAGTCGTAATTTAGATGATGAATCTGTTGATAATTTACCTTTACCGGAAGGAGTATTAACAACAAATTTAGGACTAGATATCGTCGTTGTAATTACTAAAACAGATTATATGTCAACTTTAGAAAAAGAACACGATTACAGGTACAATTGATATTATCTTTTATGCACCTTTATTCTATTATACTTGACATTTGCAAATTGTACATTTATAGGGATGAACACTTTGACTTTATGCAACAATGGGTTAGAAGATTTTGTCTGCAGTATGGTGCAGGCCTTTTTTATACCTCTGTGAAGGAAGATAAGAATTGTGATCTGTTGTACAAATATTTAACGCATAGGATTTACTCTTTGCCTTTTAGAACACCTGCTTTAGTTGTGGAAAAGGATGCTGTCCTAATGTAAAATTGGTTACAATTTATAATGTATATTTATTATTTTAAGAATAATCTTAAAATATCCATATTTATTTTAGTCCAGCAGGTTGGGATAATTTGAAAAAGATTAGTATTCTCCACGAAAATTTGCAGTCGATGAAACCCGATGATTATTACCGAGACGTTGTTGTTCAACCACCTTCAAATAGAAAGGTATAACACTTTATATTATTTAAAAATCCCGCATTTGAAATTCTAATTTTGCACCTTTATCAAATATGAATATTCTTCATTATGATATATATATATATATATATACTTTTTGGTAATCGTTGTTACTGTAAATTAAATACTTTATTTTCTTCAAAAATTTGTGATTATTTATATTTGATTTTAATTACTTATATATTTACAGAGTGTACAGCGTCAAGCGGAAGTTCAAGCAGAAGATGAACAAGTTTTTTTAGCTAGGCAACAAGAAGCTTTAATGGGATTAAAGGACCCATCCCGCTCGCCAACGACGAGGAATCAGGCAAGCACGGGCCCAATAATGCAGGTCTATTCCATTTTGAATATAGCATGCTTTCAGTGTCAATGGTGCTTAACATACAAAAAAATAATACCAAAAACTGGTGATGTCACTAATTGTTACATCAAATCAATTAACAACATTTATATTGTTTTGTTTTTGTCTTATTTAAGCTATTTATTTTTTGTTTTTTAACATGTATTTTCACGCTGCATTGTCAAATCAATTCATAATGTGTTGTCACAATTTTAGAAATAGTGAGAAAGTACATATAAAAATTGGAATCTTTTAAATATCTACCAATTAAATAAATTCAAGATTTGAATTTCATAATGAGTAATAGTAGAAACACTTTCACACTATTACTAAAAGACAAAAAAGACTAAGAAAATAACGAAATTTACATGTCACCAACTGACACATGGGAAAGATTACTACTTTACAGCCATTCTACTGAATGATTATTTCTACTGAAAACTGAATTACCTAATGTTACCCATTAATGTTTTTAATTTATAATTTACCTGAATTTCATAACTATTTCAAAGTGTCTTTCATTATTATACCATTAACTATAGAATTTATCATTCGACATAAGATGTGAACAGTAGACTACACTTTATAGTATTACACACATTTCAACCTAAAGCTCATTACAGTTTAAGTTAAATAACACAAAGATATAAAATATTCAGCTACACCTTATAAAAATAAAAAAAAACTTTAATTATCATACAATCATACACATTTGATTATTACAATAAATGTGTTAATAAAGTATTGAGTTAAATTAGATACAGAATTAATAAACTTTAAATTAGCAATATGTAAAATCATTGAAAAAATTGCGTAATATATAGTTGCATTGAAATAGAAAATGTAGTTTTCATGTAGTGAGCTTGTTCCTCTTATTTCGTGTTTAATAAGTTTTTATTTAAAGTTTCATAAGTATTCTATTAATAAAGTTTTTGAAATAAATTTTTTAATTTTTTATAATTTTTTCTGGAGAATCTTGTTAAATGCGGTATTAAATGCATTTCAAGATGATGTAGGTACTCTAGAATTCGTCTATTTATATCGCTTATATATCGTTGTCCCTATTTCCAACATAGTTAAATATAGTAACCTGTAGTTTCGTGAACTACTGAAAGTTTCAGATGTAGCCTCTAACAGCGTAGTTAATAATCTTCATTTAAACGTAAACCACAATTCAGGTATATTACAGTATTTCGGTAATGTAAGTAAATTCGGTTGTACTTCCAAAAATACATACGAACCTTTTATCAGTACACTTTATAAAAACGATCTCTTTTCTTTGCCAACATAAGTTAGACACTTTGAAAAGTTACTTAATACCTACAAAATAATCACACGTTCATGCAGAAACATATGTAAAAATTCCAAGCATGCACGATTCGTTGCTGCGACCAAATGTGTACGTCTTGACTGTTCGTTGCCTCAGCTTGAAACCCCCTGACAATTATTAATGGAATGGTGATTGATGCATCCAGTATTAAACCATTTTGGATGACAGAGAATTCTCAATGAAAAATAAAGGGCTGTATGTAATAAAAATGAATCCTTGAAAGCATGTTATACGACTCATCATGTGGAACGATCTGACGTTTGCCATTAATTGCATTGATAACTGTTACCAAGCACGCATTGAAAGATTTAAACCTAGGTTGCGTCGCCAAACAAGAAGTTGGACCCCAAAGGTACAGGCACAACACCGTCTGGTGAAGGAGTGCTGGCGAACTTCTTTAACTCGCTACTGCACAAAAAATCCGCCGGATCTCCAGGCGGACCGGGCTCTCCAGGGAGCGGCGTTGGCACCAGTCCCGTTAAGAATGGTAATTGAATCGAAATATGTTTCAAAGACTGTAAGTATCTCGTTATTGTATTTTATTTTGTTTTCTTCATCTTCTTCTTCTTCTAGAATCTGGTAATGCGGATAAGGCCGCAATGCGAAGCGACGCAGCGGCGGAGCTTGATCGTATAACGAAGTCGAAGAAAATCCCATCAATGGACCTTGACACATCGACTGAATCTTGAAGCCAAGACGAGTGATTAACCGCATGTTCTGTATCTAAATGAAGAAAGGAAAACCGTCAATCACGTGTACGACTGCAGTAAAGTTATGGTGTCGAAAATGAAGTATGTCATAAATTGTCAAGTGCGATTTTGAAAAGCATTTGAATCGTTATTTATAATTTATTTAACGTCCAGCTCTTCGCTGGGTGACTTGAAAGCTCTAAACGCAGTACTGTACTTACAAACTCATCAGTGTGAAATTATTTGATCTTGTTTTTCCTTGACATTCTTCGCGACTTGCTTGACAATAATCATTCCTTAATTTGCGCCTAAAATATAGGGACGTGAAGCAAGTCAAATAGTGCCAGAGAAATTACGGAGCTACCGTGGCTCTTTAGTAAATCTTGCATAAATGCTTGATGAGTGATACATTTTGTAATCAACCAATCAAAGATACTTGTATTTGAATTTCATACTAAATGAATACAAAAAGTCGTTCTTATTCTGATTAATTATTTTTTTCTCTAAGAGATTGATAATTCCTTGTTGATACGAGGAGCCATTATGTTTGCACAAGTAATAATAATCAAGTTACTCTGAGAACTTGGTTTGTACATTGAATTTGCTATAATTTTTCTATATGCATTTTTAGTGTAAAATTAAATAAGATTGTCAAGTATCAAGAAAAAAAAAACTGTTCTTAGATGAAAGTATGAGATAAATAAATGATCAAAAACCTGTCATAAATATTTTTTGTCACAAAACTTTTTATTAATTTAGCAGAATATAAAATGAAATAGAGCAATAGTTTTTATTATGTATATCGATACATATTTATAAATGCATGTTTCTGGTATTTTTCTTCATACCAGTATACAATGCAATTACTCATTTACGGGCTAGAGAAATTTATTATCCATAGAAAAAAATTTTGAAATTTATAATACAGTATAATGATTACAAATATTGCAAATTGATACGTTTCAAATTAGTCTGATATTAAAATTTTTCTTGATAGTTGAAATTGTTTATTATGCTTATAAAGCTGAATTTCTATATTTATGCTATACTAAATTGGTTACTTGAAATTATATTTATATGTATGCATTCAAACATGTAACTTGATATACGATTTGTTGCAGTAGGTATTATGCAATGAAAGTCATTAATAAAGAGGAAGCATTTTTAACATAATTTGTAACTTTATTGCACACCTTTAACCTTTTACTTTTACAAATGTTTAGAAATAATGATTTGATTATAAAGTAACAAAAATTAATAGTACATAAATCGTAACTATGTAGAAGAATTATTTTTCGACATCCAAATTTCAACTCGAAATTGGTACATCAAATTATTTAATTATATTTAAAAACAGTATCCAAAAATGAACGTACTTATTAATAATTTTTAATCACAAACTTCATTTTAATTTTTTCATAAATTTTTAAAAAATTGATTGCTTTCGAAAAAATTTTTAATGTGTAACTATATTAAAACATATATACATTATAAATATGTATACATTGATACATATCAACAAAAATAAATAAATTACAAAATAAATGATTTTTGTTTTATAAAAATTTTTGTAATTATGGTATATCGAATTATTTACAATTATCCAATTCAAATAAGTACTCTAAAATTAAATTTCAATAATTTTTGGAGCCAGTTGCTTATTCAAAATATATTCAATCAATATCTTTATATTTGATGATTATAGTTCGTCATGGAGATTAATTTTAGAGATTTATATTTTTCATTCATTACACTTGATTTTTTCGAAAACATTAATTTGATAAAACTAGTTTATAGACATATACATATCTCCCAGTGAATCAATGAATTGTAACCGGGAAAATCCAATTTTATATAACATTTAGTACTCTTTATATGATTTTGCGTTACAATAAAATCAATTCATTTTACGAAGTTTGGAATTATTATTTGCATTCTATTTAATAAACAAAAGAAACTGAAAATTAAAGTTATTAAGCTTAATATCGAGCTAAACAAATTTTTAATGTAGATTTTAATATGTTTCATATTCATAAAATTAATACCTTTCTGATATTTTTTATTAATTTAGCAGTATATTCACAGCCATTATATAATAGCAATATCATATTCTAATTTTCAATTAAAGTTGTAATTTTATATGCAAAATAATCTTGATTTCCAATGCTTAAAATAATCATGGACAATCAATAACGCTTTCGATATAAGTTTGAAATGACTTATTTCGTTAATTCACTGGTTAATTTACTTTGTGTATGAGATTATACATACACATATCCATATGTATATATCTATTTCTTGGAAAACAAATCTTGGGTATGTTACTAAATGAATGGAAGAGAATTCCTTATGCAATATTAAATAATATTTGTAAGTACATATATTATTTTTGTTTTGCGAATGATGACAATCATGCTTGCAATTACTTTGAATAAATAGCAGGCCCTATGTTATAGTAATATAGGAAGGTCTGATAACCTATGAAATGTTTACACTACAATATATTTCATGCATATCAAAGTTTACCGACTTAACAAAAAATATGATAAATCAGTTTAAATAATTAAATGAAAATTATATCTTTGTCCATCTTAACAATATTTCCATTAATATTAACAGTAAAACAACTGTTCCCGCTGAACGACTCCATTACACCTGTGACTTCTTTGTAAACTCATTATAGAAAAAAAATACAACAAGGCTGTAAAGTCTAGAAATAAAAGTTTCCAAAGTCTCAAAAAGTCTACAAAATAAAAAAAAAGAATAAACAACAAAATGCCATCAATAAGTCTAATACAGGAAGAAATCGTTTGTCAAGCCTTTCTTTTTCTTCGGCGTAATCGTTTTTTTGTTTCGATTGAACGCAATTCGCAAAGGAGAGAATAATTTTGAATGCTTAGCTTCAAATTTCGCGCAAGCTTATTGCGGATACAGTCTCAGTGGCTCTCTCTTCTTATTTTTTTTTATCTCTTTGTCCCCAGATGAAGAAACGTTTCGTCGTAACGTTTGTTATTTTTTCATAATAATAGAGTATTTGCAGATTCAACAGGAAGTAGTCAACAGTCTTGGTTCAGTAGAGTAGAATGCGCTTGTCCACGGCTTTGCGGCATATCGGGCATTCGGACATTTGGTCGCCGCACATTTGGCACGTACCGTGGCCACAAAGGAAGATCATGTTTTTCAAGCGATCCAGGCACACCGGACACATTGTCTGAAATAGTCGAGAACCACAAGATTAGCCTAGATATTTACAAATACTGATAAAACTGGTAAATTAATTTTTCTCTATTAAATGACTAAAAATCATTAATCAAGTATTATTAGCAAAATATAAAGTGGAAATTGATAAATAAAAATACATGTATATGTGCAAATCCAGCGAAATCTGCGACAAAACCCGAAATACAGTTTTGAAATTTTTTTTTCGAGCACACTTGCCAGACCTGGTTTTTCCCGTTGTTTTTAGTATATATAAGAGAAATTCGCGGTTGTACAGCGTCTA
>UXGD01005039.1:0-15486 GCA_900474315.1 Torymus auratus
ATGCAATCGTATCGATCAAAGTCTCATTTTGTTCCTTATAAAATTTGAGAGTAGGTTCGCGGTAACGATATTGTTGTTATAACCAATCTGAACGGCGCTAGATCTCATTGTTTATCAAAAGTTCATGAAATTCATATGAATCATTCGTATCAACTATAAAAGACAAAAAAAATTCATTACGAATATCTGTATATATTGCTATATATGTGTGATGAACTACCTTAACTTTTTGTGTAGATAAAATTATTAATAAAATGCATTTGTAATATTTACATCAATTAATAGGCGTGGTGGTAAATGAACAAAAACGTCCAAGTTTAAAATTCAATGGTCGACATGTACTACGACGTATACTATTACTAAGAATTTGACATTCCGCATTGCAACAACACACTTACCAGTATAAACCAAAATCAAATTCGTTCAACCACATCTAGTCCTCGGTGCACAGCATAAACTCTTCGCCGAACCGGCAAACCCAGGCAGATAAACTTTACGGATAAATTTCGAAAATTACAGACCCTCCGCACGCGTGCGATCGGCGTGCTATTGACTTCCAGGTGATTTCGCGTGTGTATGGTATATTGCTTTTACCCCCTCCACTCTCTCTATCTATCTCCTCTCTCACCACTGACAATAGCGCTAAACATTGTTATTACATATCGGCGGGGAATTGCATTGAAATCGTATGTGCCGGTGGGCAACTCAATACTCCTCGTTTCGCGAGGGAAAGAGAGGGACAATCGATTGCCCGCCGCGGTTTATTTTAAATGCACTTGCGTTTTCGCGGTGAATGCCGATCGCAGCTTAGGCAATTATCGGACCCGGGCTCTGTATGCGAATTCGTTCCGGTTTGAAAGTGGCTCTCGTTGGTATTATATACCGGGTATTTAGAATTTTGGAGAGAATGTGCGGGGCGATTCGCGTGAAGCTTATTATATGCCGAGGGCTTATTATATGCTTATTATATTGATGGTATCGAGGATAATCGAATGGGGATCATTGTTATGAGCGAAGAAATTTAATTGTTTTGAAGCTTTGGGGAATAGAATGATAGAGGTATAGGTTGGCAATTTGAATGGGAAATTTAAATGTGGAAAATTCGTGTAATGAAAAGTATTAGTGGTATTCGTTTGACCACTGATTAGTAGTAACTTTCTAGGACCAAGTAATGAAGTAGCTCTTAAAGTAGAGGTCGGAATAAGTAATGAAATTAGGCGTCGCAATGAAACTCGGGCAATAAAAGTGTGATGGGGATCAAAAACTTCGTTAAGGGCACATCCTCGATTTAACTTTAGCGGAAAAAAGGTGAAAAAGTATATAGTGGAGAATCCTCGAGAATGCAATTAAGTTCGGTCTTGTACGCGAGTTGAATTACAAAGTCGACAGTTGTGAGTAAAACGTTCCTGAGCGCGGGATATAGTTCAACAAGTGCTGCAGCTATATTTCTTTGGGAATTCATCTACCAAATGTTTACGCTTCTCATATCTCGCCGGGGCAACTAATTTGTACAAGCATTTTTTGCTTAGTTCGGTGCGGTTCTAAAAGTTTGAAATTTACTTTCAGAATATTGTTTTAAGAGGATATAATGTACTTGATTACATCATTTCTAATTTTCTGTTGCGGTGTAATGACATTGTAGATGTCATAAAACAATTGTGGTTGATTTTATTCTTTCTATTTGCTACTTATATTAAAACATTTACCTCTAGGCAAAATAATATTAGTCTTTATCTTTACACAATTTATTATATCTACAATCTAAATATGCACTGCAAAAATATAAATCAAAATCACCGCATCAATCAGAAAAAACTATTATCCAATCCCTTCTTCCATAAAATACTCCGCTATTACCATTTCTTTACTACCACCCACAGTTTCACAACCACCGTTAAGCCCCATAATTATACTCTCCATCCTCTTTAATTCTCACCCATCCTATCTAGAAATATAAACATTTTTCACTTCATTCTCTCTTATTTTCGCACTCTCTCTCTCTCTCTCTTGCCTCTCCGACAATTCAACCACTGCGCATATAGAGGTACGGGTAATGCTCGGGTCGGACTTTGACCGTAAAATTATACGACGCGCCCAGGCGCGTATAAACATCGGCTCGTCGCATAATAAATGGACGATATAACGCGAGCGCGCTTTGTTATTTCGCCCGTGCAGGCGAGCCCGCGGTTTCTGCTGCTGCTCTGGCCTCCAGCGCTGCAGTCTGCGAAGGGCTTTGTGCGCTCCATGGTTTTGAGGGATATTGAAGATTTTCGTTAAACTCTTTTTTATGCACTTTTTGGCATTTCTTTTTATGCTGCTGTGATTTTTCTTTTTGTTCTTTAAAGTGCATAAGCTTAATAAAATTTGTATTATTTAAGTTTGATTGAATATTGTTGGGTATAAATTAGTTGTCAGTTTCTTAAAATTATTCAGAAATTATTACAAAGTAGATAAATATTGTAACGCATTTGAAGACTATCAAAGCTTATATTGTTTTTTTTTGTCTTTTTACTAAATCGACTGAAACATATGGAATCTGTCATAGAAATATAATACGGTGAGCGATGCGCATTTCTGCCATGTTTATTCGTTATGGGGATGATGGAAATCGATATACTATATTAAATTTCGTTCTCAGATCTTCGTGAATGTCAAGACCACAACACTAAATATATTATTAAGAGAGATATTTTTGTTCTGATTTTTTCTATCGACATCTAAAAGATTATTCGTGACAACTTCCAGGCGCAATGAAATATATTGTTCCCAGTTTTTACAAAAAACATATATTCCAATATATATTAATGAAATTTATCCATCTTCATTCAGAATCTTAATCCAATCTACATTATCTCGATGACATTCCGTCCATACTCGGCATAGTAACATTTTCTCTGCCGCGATAATAAAGCCGGCATTCTTCGAACCATTGAGGAGAAAGGCGTCGTCCTACTTGTCACTTAGCGTCTAATAAGCATACGTGTTAAGTACGTTCAGCAGAAGTATACACTCATGACTCTCGCAGTTACATTTGCACGGCGAGAATTTTTCGCAGACGCGCGGACCGTGTCAAGAGTTAGAAATTAAAGTTAATTATGCGTTTCTACTCTTCCTTCTATATCTGATTATGAAGAGCGCGTCATTGTTATTTAAATTTTGTTGCGAGGCATGCGCATGATATACCGGCGCGTGTTTAATGATTCTTGTAATGTCACAGGCTGACACTTTGCAGCTTGTTTATGTGTAAATTTAAACGCGAAAGTCGCAAAAATTTCTTTCTTTCATTGAAGAAACTTTGGTAAAAATTAGGTAGAGGATAAATTGGCGAAAGTAAATTGAATTAATGGTGTAAAAGTGTGTTGTGAGTCCACAAGATGAGTAAAATTCGCTTCTGAAAAGAAATTCCGGGTATAATCATAGATCTCTGTCACTTCAAAAAGTGTATTAGCAAATTCAAACAAAAACATTCAAGCAAATGCAGCAATACAATCCTAACCGTTTAATTACGTTATCACCGCTTAGAACTTTACATCGTACATTCATCACCCTAACATTACGATAATTAAGCCTACAATCTTTTACCCCCACTCTCAAAAACCCTATTACGTCAGCTTTTTCATGCTCCACTTCACTTTATCCCAGCGAAACCCAACCGCGCGTAATCCTACCGGACGTCTATATATCTACCTGGCGCCCAATAACCAGGCGCGCCTTCAATTAAACGTACATCCACATTAAATTAACGCCGGTCCACGCAATGCGCTTCATCATCATCGTCATCATGCGGCTGGGGCATTACACAGGAGCTTAAATCCACGAGACCGGGCACGTAAGAACCACACACACAGAGCTGTCATATTCGACTATCCGGATTACTTTCGAGGCAAATCCGATGGGACGCCCGCGCGCGTAAATTGCGCCGCTGTTGCGAGGGTATATACAAAAGAGAGGGATATAGGGAGAGGATGATGAGGGGAGTATAGTGTGGGCTCGCGTCAAAGGAGAAATTGAATTGGGAGAGAGAGCTTAATGGACAACGGCGAGTTTGGATGGAAATTCGGGAGGAAAAAGGCGACAAGGGAGAGGATGACGGTATTGAAATTGCCGGTCTACGGGTATTGTTTAGAGGCGGGTTTCGTGGGTTTAGGGTGTGAAAGAAAATTGTCGGGCTATATAAGGTGGTGGTGTACAATGGGAGGGGGGGGGATTAGTGGTTGTTGAAGAGAAGTAATCTCTTGGAATTGTTATTCTTCGTTGTAGGTGGAGATATAGCTTCTTTCGAAGTTTATTCAACTGGCCTTGGAAATGTTATAAATGCTGTTTTATCATATACCATACATTCATACAATGAGCAAAGATTAACTACGTTCAGTATGAATGGGTCGGTGGGTCAGTATAATTCCTTTCTAAAATTCATATTCGCTGTCTTTCCGTTCATAAAATTCCTCTTCATTTTATTTCTCTATACGTTTCTTGTAATTTTTTACGTAAATATTTCATTTCGCTCGAATTTCTCCAATATTTAGTAAAAGTAAAATTTCCATCAGTCTGCAATAAATATATTTTTATATTGATTCGTTTTGACAACAACAAGGAAGTCCATATATATACATATCCGTCGAAGCGCATAAAATCTTATATCTCTATGCGTGCGGATACATCCGCGTCGCTCTAAATCATCCCTCTGATCACCTGTATCCGGGTACATATATGATTATGTATGACCAGATGCGATAGCGTATACGAGCGCATCTGATTACGTGTGTACTGTCGTACCTACATATCGGAAACAATTTGCTCTTATGTGCATTTGTGCGACTACACTATGAACAGCTGCGGACACATGTGCATGATAGCAGCTAATATGAATTCACTCTTTAAATTTATAGTTTAAGGTAATTATAAGCACCTATGAGAATATAGTTTGTTATAATGTTGGTTAATCAATTATTTGCATATCGAAGTATTCTTCCTTCCATTGGATTGGTATTAAGGTCACTAATAGCCTTATGGCTTTTCATGCTATTATTCGATATATGGAATTTCATTCGTCTGAAAGAATATTTACTGAAATAGTCGTTTGACCAATCTACCGAAATTCATTGTGGTGAATAAATTTATTAATAATAATATAGCTATAAAAGTCACGAAGAACATACGGATTATTAGCTTCAATGGCATCATTGAGTAATCTAATTTTACGTGAAAATTAATATTGAGTTATGGGTATTATTCGAGGATTATCGCTGTCTACTCCCTGCGAGTATTGTGCTCATTGTAATAGACGATAGTGTACACTAGTTAGTAAAACGGATTTAATGCTGAATTAATACTGACAAATAATCATCGAGTATTTATCGTATACGTTGTATCACATTAACTGTTCATGCTCAAGTATATATACTCTGAAATCTTTTCTAATAGACTTTACCCAAAAAATTAGATCAAATGAATTATGCGCGCAAGATAAATCGATACAATTTCTTATACGAGCTATCTTTTCTTTATCGTTATTAACCTTTCCAGAATGAAGATACCTATAGATAAATAGATTACATATGTAAGTAGAAATCGTTACCGCGAAATCCTTATTGTCGTGAATTCGATGGCAGGGATTCTCTGATTAGCAACAAGTTGTTGATCAGTATGCAAATCTGATGGCCGGCATTACACGAACCCAGAATTCGAAAATCAGTCGCAGTGTAACTGAACTCCATTTGCACGATTTCGGTGGGAAATATCCCTTGTTCTGTCTTGTCTATGTTGATAGGATTGGCCGACAACAGGATAGCATTAAACGATAAATTCATTCCCCGCTATGAATAAACTATAGAAAATAAGTAAAAATAATTTCAAAAACTCGGTCGGATAATTAATCAATTTCATCATTACTCAAGCTTTAAGATCTGACTATAAAAAATTCATTAAATCCACAATTATGACATTTTCAACGAACAAAACATTCTACCCTCACTCATCACCAGGCACGTACAAAACAAAACACCTTTCAATACCAACCACTCGCCACGATTTTCCTATAACCACTATGCGAAATCCAGAACCCCGAGAACCCAAACGACATGTAAACACCACAAAACTACGGCCTAGAGGTTAAGCACACGATCCGCGACTGCTCCTCCGCCCTCTCGCACCAGCCGCCGAACACGGGAAAAAAGCCTAAACAACGGGGGTACGACAAAAAGAGAAAACACGCGGCGAGAGGACAAAGGCCGCAATATCGAGGGGCGAGCAGGCCATTGTACTCGGTTGTGCAGCGGGTATAGGGCAAGAGAGAGAGAGAGAGAGAGAGAGAGAGAAAGCTCGTTCCTGTTTTCGCGCTTAATCGACGATTCCAGCAAATTGGGTCGCCAGCGCTTGCGCGCGGTCAGTGTTTCCCAATTTCGGGTATATCCTTTCTCTCGTGTGCGAGGCCAGAGCGGACGAATAGGCGACAGCCGCTTCGAGGCAGCGAGGTGGTTTGTCATGACTGCATGCAAAGGAACGTGAATGGTTCGTTCGGGTGGTAGAATGTCATATTTGGAGAAAAGCGTATAGGCAGGTGGTGAAGGTGTGGCGGTTTAGGTTTTAATTGTTTCTTTGGAATGTTGGAGTGTATCTGGAACGATAATCAAGTATGATTAAATATTCAAATTAAAAGTTGTGAAGTGATAAAATATTTCAAGGGTATGTTCAATGTCTGATTGGATGACGCTAACAAAATGAAGTTTGTTTCGTATTTTAAAAATATTAGGCTTAGATTCCAAATTAATCAACAAGTTTTTTTTCGTTTTAGCTTTTAATGTATATTAGTCAATCATTAAAAACTCATGTTGATAGTCTTATGTGACTTTATCATCAGGCATTATTATATTAACGTGTATTTTTCATTTATTCATTTATTTATTCATGTATGTTATAAAATTGGTAGAATTTTTTTCTATACGCTTTCTGAACTTTTTACAACAAACTCTCCGTGACTTTTTTTAAGACGAGCAAATATTATACCTCTTAGCAAAGTATTAGGCAAATTGCAATTATGCTGATACGTCGTTTGCGGAAAAAAATTCAAATCTGCTACTTAAAATCTAAATCTTAAAATTAAAATCTACGTCTTTTTAATAATAATCTTATCATTTGAAATCTACTTATTAAATTTTATTGTACATTTTTACGATCAGTGGAATTTTACAACGCTTAGAAAATTATTTTTGAGAGTATATAGGTATGCTTTTTTCACTTCATCGTAAAAAAAATATACTTTTATTTTTATAAAGTTTTTCATGAAGATCTTCGTTGTCTCTATTTTCTTGTTAAAATAATAATTTTCTAAAAGTGTCTGAAAAGCCCTTTATCAAAAAACATATACATACGGTGGTTCGTTCCATAAAATAATTTAGTAAATAATTTAATTTTTCACGACCATACCTTTTCTTCTTACTAATAACTATATAACATCACAGTAAAGGTAGGAGCGAAAACACACAGAGCAAGCACCGCTCCAAACCCTGACCTTACCCGTCGCACTGCCACAATTCCACTCTCGGCCCTCATGTATATCCATCCCGCAGGCCAAACACACAGACCCACCTACTCTCTTCCTCTTTTCTCACACCAGGCAAAAAGCGAACAAAAGAAAAATATTAATTTCGAGCCGGAAGCGGAAATTCCGGCCGGCCATCTTTGTTTAGTCGTCGTCCTGCGGCACCGCAGGATTTTCAATTAACGCGCTCGCCGCGCTTATTCTCTGTATATACATATATACAGGCAAACACTCGCCGACGACGGCCAGGAGACAAACGCGATTTGTCAAAGTCTCGGCTGAAATTAAAATGGACCGGAAGGGGGGGCAGCACGTCTTCTTCGTTTCGCGTCGTAAATTAAGCCGTCGTTGTTACTACAGCCGGCGCACAGGGATGAGATTCGAGAGGGACGTGGTGAGATATTGCCATCACGTTCATTAGGAATTAATAGGCGGTGTTGTTGTGTATTGATTCGTTGGGCGCCCGATGCAGCGGGGAATTTGACGTGGTGCGAGATTACTTTTGCAGGAATTCAGTGCAAGGGGTTGATTTGTAGGTCAGAGCGATGTGGTTATTGAGTTAATCTTTTGGATTATGGGAGGAATAAATAGTGGGGGAAGACGGGGGATTGATTTGATTTCGTTGGAGATGCATCGTTTATTTTAGCTAGGTGTATTACTTATGCGGTGATTAATTATTAAGGCCGCTAAACGGATTTCACGTGAGGATAATGGCAAGATTATTATTTATGTAGTAAAATAGTAGGTAAATGTTGTAATCAAACAGATCAGCTGCAACCTGAAAACTATACATGTTATCTAAATATACTTTTTACGACTTCCTATTTCAAATCGCTTGATATGAGATGATAATAACTCAATCATTCGAAATATAAACCCACTGAAATAGCCTGCGATTGCTAAAAAGGGCCTTGACTCACAAATATGAGATATTGACACGAAAACCAACCTCCTGCCAACGGCTGTAACAATCGATTTTATAAACCCACATATATTCATTCATGTGTAATGCTAATCATACGTCTCTCTTAGCTTTAAAGGTCGAAAGAAGTTGGCTAATCCGCCAATTCAGCTATTGACATCACTTGCGGACATCACACATAAGACCGAGCGAAGAAAAGAAGGACAAAGAGGGAAACGAAGGAAAAATCGAGAGCAAGGTTGAAAGAAAGTGGCAACTAGAGATTTTGATTGACTGATTTACGGCTCATTAAATTGCCTTTGTCTCCTGAAACATTCTTCAGAGATTATTTTCCGTTCTTTTTTGGTGATATCTTTCAAGATGATGGAAGTGTTAATGGTAAATCCAGGAAATAATAATGGAATCTGTAAAAAATGTATCGTTATAAATAAAAATAAATACCGTACGTGAAATATGTAAATGTATTATTATGTGATCTCTCATAAGTTTCTTTTGTAAAAACCCAGTTTTTTTATAACATTTAGGATTTTTTTCCTTAAAAAGTCAAGTGAATTTCGATACAAACTATTTTTCAATTCAGATAATAATTTTAGCTACAATTAATCTAAGAAACTAATATACTCATAAACGTCTTATTACTTTTTTCTGTTCATACACATACCCTTTTCACACATTATTTCAGTTTTTTTCACTTGTTGTATAGCAGCACAGGTTGACGTCTCGTTACCTTTTTTTGCCGACACGTATTTACACCTCGCACGTTAACGAGTAACACGTGGCTCTCTCTCTCTCTCTCTCTCTCTCTGTCTCTCTCTCTCTCTCATACACACAGACATACCCCAGCCATAATAATACCGCTCACGCGTATAAATATACATGCCGAATTGTTGCCGACTGCGCGTTGGCTGCCGAATCGTTTATTTTCGCTGACAAAGTTTTCCCTTTAATTTTTCATCGTATGAGCACGGTTTTTTTGTACTTCGTTTTCACTCTCACTCTTCCACCATAAACTCACTCTACGCGGACTGAGAATTCGACTATGTCCCTTGGTTTTCGATGTTGAGGGACGTGGATACAGCAGGCTGTGTGCGTCGAAAATTGATTACGCGCTTTTTTGTTTGCATGTACGCGTACACGCACTGGCTTGATTAAAACTCAGTTTGCAAAAAAAAGGCTTAATTGGATCGTTGGGTTAAACCTCCTGTCGATTTTTAAAACATGATAGTGGATTTTGATTGTTCTTTTTCTTAAATATAAATAAAAATTTGCATAAAAGCCAATGTTTTGAAATTTGCAAAATAATTTGTATAACACTAATCTGAACAAATAAATATAAATTGAATTTTATAGTCTGTGTATATGCCATGCCTATTTTTCAGCCGTCTCTCGTAATACGCTGTAGCTTGTACGTACTCTGGTTTTACATAATAGCGTCGTTATTAATGACCAAATAAATGGAACGATAACATCGCGTTATACGAACTTCAAGCTTGCTACATAACGCTTTAGGCAAATGCTTTGGTATCATAAATATTATGTTTAACAGCGTTTCATTTTTAATTATTTTTTTATTTTTTTTATTTTTAGTTTATTTTAATAATTAGACGGGCAAATTGACCTTTATAAGAATATAAATCTATATATTGAACAAAAAGAGCCTTGTTGTAATATAACAACATGTGATATAGTATATACAGTGATGCATAGTATCAGTAAATTAATATTGTATCGAAATACCTCTAAGAGTATTTTTATTTATTAAATATTTTGTCAAATTAACTCTTATATTAAGAAATAAACTTTATATTATTAAAATTTTATAAATACCTGATATTATAAGAAATGTAATCTTCGATTTGAAATAAATATGTCGTTATAATTTATAAAATTTTCATTTTAATTGGTATCTTATTATTAAATAGACGTTCGATTAAAGTTTTCTAAGTCATGTTTCATTCTTCCCTATTTTAAATTTATTGCACAATTTAACGATCAAATATACTATTTGATCTTTTTAGGACTATAAAAATGTCTTTTATATACATTGAAAATCGTTAATCGGGAAAGTCCATTTTTATGAGCGACACATATTGATGAAAAGTAATTTCAGTATATTAAAATACCTCGAAGAGGCAATATAAAATTAAAAAAAAAACGATAAATTATAAGAACAATCTATACACACATAACTGACGCGAGTAAAAACTATGTTTTTCGTAAAATAGCTAATAAACTCGTTCATCGTCTACCTCGCTTATATCTAACAAGCTCCACAACCCGCACCATCCCGCGCGTTTATTGCCGCCTTACCCCGCACTTATACCCGCCCACCTCGAAAACCCAACGCAGCACAAAGGAACATCGCCGCGAAATTTTCGACCGTCTTGGCCCTCTAATTCTGCCCGCCGGCTAAAACAGTCGTAAAGCGCCGCCAATAAATCCAAGGGTCGCTCCCGGTATGAGTATACGCGGGCGAGCGCCATAACGGTTCCATTACCAGCGGCGTAACGACGCGGCCGCCACGTTTTGGAGTACAAGGTATGTACCAACGTATAGTCGTCGGCCCACATTGTCGTCCAATACGCGACTGATCTTTCGTGAGTGCGAGGTCGTAGGAAGGGGGTATTATTTGCATGGGCTTTCGGCGTTTAGTGCACTAACTGGGTGATGGAGGCTTAGGATGGATAGTGTGTATTTTATTCTTGTGGATAGATGTATATAATGGCTGACTGGATGCAGCATGTATCTACTTATACTTCTGGTGTATAACATCAATTTTCTTTAGCTCCTTACTAGATCCTTTATATTATAATGTGGAGAGGTTTTATGCTCCTGAAAAGTAGAAAATTATGTTTCATCTTTGTTAGCGACTTTTTAAAATAAAATTGATGAAAGTTACAAATATTAGAGAAGTATGTCTACGTAGAATTACTTAATTCTATATGTTAAAATTGTTGAAATTGTTTAATTAGTTGTATAAATAATTCACAGTTTGTATATTTAAATGGTATTTATTCAAGCCTCGGCTCGTTTATCAAATATGAATGGTATATATTCTGCTTCTTTCATTTCGCCAAATGTTATAATTTGAGTGGTTTAGTTTTCAAGAGTTCCTGTATTATTAAATTAAAAACCCTTTATTATTCACAAATGCATTGCTTTTTACAATTAAATTGCGTTTTAATTTAATAAATGAGAAGCACTTTAAGCCATAGCTGGATAGGGGAAACCTGAAGCCCTCTTAATTCACGTGAAAAGTCCTTCGTCAGCGACCAAAAGTAACATTTAGTTTCTCTGAAAATACGTCATTAAAACTTGCATTAGTCTGGGCTGCACTTAGTTTTTCATTCCCAGTTTCTTACTTTATTTTAGAGCTGGCTTTTTTTTTGTCTCGCCCCCTTTCCCTCTTTCACTTATTTTTTCCGCTTATGCATGGCACTGCCTTTTCAGCTTTAATTTTACCTCATTTTTTACGTGGGCACGTGAATCATAAAGTTACGTTTGTTACAAATTTTGTTCCATTTTTCATTTCTGAATGTAGTTATTTATTTTAATATATAATTTAACAGCTATTCATGAAATGTTTAGATAGTTTTGATAAAAAATGTTAAAGAATAGTTAGTCAAGCATAAAGTAGCTAAAATTATTGTTGAAGTGTATTCCAAAATCTTCTAATCTTACTTTCTATAAGTACAAAATTTTCCTAAATCATAACTACATGCTTCGTATTCTAGATCATAGTCTAGTCTCCCAATATTTTCCGCTATTTCTCTCATCGCATTGGATGCAGATCATACATATTTTTGTCGCCGCTATGTTTACATAATAATTTTCTTAATAAAATGGGAAGATTAAAAAAACACAGAAAATACTCATCTAACATAAGTTTCAGTGATTATTTTTATTATAAACGGAGTAAAAAAGAAATATCAAACTATTTATTTATAATTAAAATCCACTTTTTTCGAATTATAGAGTTTATAAAATAAGTAAGTTCACCTTGTTTTCAATGTCTATTTAATTACCATTTTGATAGAGAATGTCTTACTGTGATTTAACAACTCTCGTTGACGTAACTATAAATGTGTCTTCTTTAGATCAAATCCGCGTCCCACGCCAAGAAAATAGTACATACATAAGGTATATAGCATTCAAATTTCTGGACATCTTAATATTCAACTCAGACTATCCAATCTAACGGACATCACTTGACAATGGCACGCTGTGCCACCGCAGCAATAATTCATCCAGCTGAAAATAGGAAGCACAGAAGCGGCGGCAGCGGAACCATTTCGAAGCGTAATGAAGGGTGCGATACGTCAAACGTGATAGACAGCTTGGGGAAGAGGAGGGAGAGAGATCCGGAAAACCTGTTGAAGATAATCCGGAAGGGATCTCCACCCCAGATCCCCTCGATCCTAGCGCGGGTGTGTGGGGGGGGAATCGCTATATACGGCAGGTCCATTTCGAGACAGACGGTCCGGCGCGCGAGAGAACTTTTTCCGGATTACGTACTGGAGTCGCGCGCGGCTATAGCGAGTTGCCATAATGTTCCTGAATTATCCTCGAAGAATGGATTAGTGGGAAGCGTAACTGCGCCGGTACGTATTAAGATGTTATCTTTATTGTGCTGGCCATGCTGCGGAGTGTGTGGAAGTACGCTTTTGATTGTGGCTCTCGGTTTGGACTAATGTTCGTAAACGAATGTATTAGAAGGTAATTTTGAAGATTATTTCAGAAATCAATGACTATAATTTGTTATTAGGGTATCTAAGGATATTTTTACATAATGCATAGATTGTTTATACAGTAGATAGAAAAATATATGAGAAACCGATACAAAGCAGCAAAGGAATGTAGATCCTTACAACATACTATCGATGAAATGTGATATAGGTACAATATAATGCTTCAGGCCTTGTGAAAACAACTCGATATAAGCAGCTTTGGAAATAACTGTAGCCTCAGACGCAGCCACATTCAAACTTCATGCCGTGAAACTCAAGATGTTGCGCGATTGCGGTAAGACTCAAGAGGATCGTATACTATAGATCAAAGGAAACGCAGTAGTGGAAATTGTAAATAATGATATGAATTATTTAGAACACTAGATGTAAAACATAGATGTCCTATTAAATTCAGCTTTTGTAAAACAATGTCTATTTTAATTAACAATTTTCGTAAAATATTTAAATTGAAAAATTATTCATCATACATCCTTCTTTTATTCACTTGGAGATCATCTTCTATACCATCATCATCCGATAACAATCATACATCATGTAAAACATTATTTCAGATAGAACACTCTAGTTGATTGACGTTGCAACTATAAATTCTTCCCCAAAACATCCCTATTACACGCCACCGTCATTTGACTATCCATTAACAGCCAGCAAACGAATTACAGCGTTCAATCAAGTAGTCACCAACCCCCCATCTCCACGAATTCCCATCCAGGCCTGCATATACACATATTAATGATTTGGTGGATGACGGAAACCTCTCGGGCTGTACCGCAATCTCGCGCTTGTCCGATTCCTCCCCCTTTCTCCCCTGACTCTATCTTCTTGACGCGAAAGCGCGTTCGTCCTCCTCTGGGGACTTGTCGTTTCATCGGAGTGTGGGTGGCTGGCTGGCTGGATGTGTGTTTCGCACGGCGAGTAGTTATTTCGAATAGTGCCTGGCGAATGATGGCATTTGCCTCGGGGTATATTGGTGCTGTCCGATCGGATGGGACGTTGCGTTGGTAGGAATGGCGGGTATATATAGGAAGAGTTTGTCGGGAACGATTGATGGCGAAAAGAAAGGCCCGCAGTTGATGGGAGTATACGAGCGATGGGGTTCATCCCTCATCGTGGAAATATTGTTTAACAGCGAATATTGTAGTCATTTGGGACAATACTGTACTGTTGTTATCGGTAATATGTTATGGGAGAACGATCATGTTCTTTTTTGTTCTAGTTGATGTTTGTGATCGATAAAGAGTGGAAATAACGAAGAAAGTTTGTTGTGAATTATATATATACACCATCTCAAACTTCAAATTACGTTCGAAGCAAACTAATGTCCAACAAATCAGGGCGAAATCGGAAATAGGACTATCGAATACCAGAACTCAAGACAGTAATTGCCTCTGTAGCAAATTATTGGAAATGGATAATTTAATTACATCGAATGTACCAATAGTGGATACCCAAGTTTCACACCGCGAAAGTTTAATCCGTTACTGAATTTTAAAATTATCATGTTCTATTGATTTTTCAATAACCTGTTATGTCCTTAATTAACCTAGTACATATAAATGGACATTTTATTTGGGATTTTAAGAATAAGACAATGAAACTTATTCAGCGTCAGGAATTACTTGCAGCAGCAGTTACAGAAACTGTTGAAATATACATAAACGATCCGTTCTCCAACTTCTCAAAATACGGGCACATACATGCACATTTCCCTCGTGCAGCGCGAAACTTTGTCTGCGACACACTCTTGCATTATCCCGGCGCGCACTCGGGGGCGCACAGTGTCTTACTAGCAGCTGTCCCAAGTTTTGCGCACGCATCTGTTCTCGCGAAGCTCGATACGTCAAGCTGGGGTGGAGAGAAGAGAGGCGCGACGACCGACAAATGGAAAGGGGGAGATCGGAGGGACACCGAGACAAAGACGACGGTAAAGTCGGGGCGAGAGTGACGTAGTGCGAGGAATATGTGTACGGGTTCGAATTGGTATTATAGTGTGTCTGTAATAAAATGATATGGAATAATATAGAATCTTAATAATTATATTGTTTTGATGGATAGGTTACTTTGAAGATAATAGCAGATATTTTTGGAAAACGAAGATATAAGGTAACTTGGGGTAATTCGGCCAACTTAAGCGGGATATTTTCTTTCTCCTTCTGTAAATGCGTTCAGACAAAATTGTAATAAATATACTACCAAGAGAAAAATTGGGAATGCCCCAAATGTGATATTGGATTTGTAGGGTGCAAAAGTGTAAAAATGTGCGTTTTGGCCAAATT
>UXGD01005040.1:0-15486 GCA_900474315.1 Torymus auratus
TTTCATAACAACATCGCGCTTACGCCTTAGTGAATTTATATTCATATGCGAAACTATGAGGTGATCAGTGCTGGGCGCTGGAGAGGTTGACGCAGTTCACGACGAATCTCCTTCCCGTTGTCCGAAAAAGTCTCCTGCGTCGCGGCGCAGACTCGGGAGAACTCAGACGAACTGTGCAAAATAGCAGGGAAAAATCTCCTGCTTAACACATGAAACCATCCTGCGTGCCTAGCATACAGTCGCCTTGAGTATAGTCGTTTGTTTATATCAAATCCATGCAGCATGCGCGCACGGGTAGAGCCCCGTCGCGCTAGAGGGCACACGATCTATAGTTCTGGGTACTTCTCCCCTACTCGGGCAGCAGGTTTCGAAACACTATCCGCGTCAACTTCCCTTCCGACGGGGGGCGTTTAAATGTATGTTTATTAAAGGAGGTTGAATACCGTCGATATTATATCGAAGTAAAGATGTTAAGATCTTTTAAAAAAATTTAAACGTTGTTATACCTACAACCTTTAATTGTGTAAAATTTTAAATCATTTTCCAATACTGTCCATGAAATTATTCAACTTCAAAGCTTATCACTTACACGCAGATTCTTATGGAAGTACCTTACTAAAACATAAAAAGACTTGGGATGCGATTCTTTGAAAATGATAAAAATAAACCAAAAAAATATTGACAATGTAAAAAATATACAAGAGAATCTTTGTACAAACATTGAACGTGATAGCTGACAGCGATTCCGAATATTACGGTAAAACGCAAACAAACGATCGAGTTCGTTGGTTGCAGGTGAGAGTGCGCGGGGGGGGGGGGTATATTTTGGTAAGCCATTCAATGCACTTTAATGCTCTTTCATCAAAGATAAAAATTGTAAGTAAGTAAAATACGAATATTTTGCTGTGACGCCAATCTAAGAAATGGGCAAATAATGGTGGAAATATCATTTCATCATAGCCATTAATTAGCCAGTTCTACTAGCTATTTTCTATCTCCTTGGCCATTTAACATAAATGAATTTCCGGTAGTAACAATCTTGTTGCTATTCGAGTGGAGTTTATGTTTTTATTTATACTTTAATATTTTGATGACACAGTTAATACACTCACATGTTTTTCATATAAACTCAACTTACTATTGTCATTCTATATCAAAATGTTCCTTCAATTCACTAGATGACTACCGACGAATTAGATAATTTTGTTTACCTATTTTGTAGCTTACTGATAATTTCATATCTAGATATATTTCCCGTAAAGAGATAAAAAGTAATGTATTTTAATAATTCATTCATTTAATAAATGTTTTTCCGATTTCATTTTTATCAAATTCCAATACTTTGTAAACTAAAAAATATTCATTGAAATTAATATTTTCTAACATGGAAATATATAACAACTGATCTATTGAACTATACAAAAACTTTTTATTTTATAATAATTTTTATGAGCCCTTGATTTTCATAGTTTTTTTTATCTCAAATTTTTAATTTCTCCTTATTAAGTGAGTTAATATCACCTCTAAACATCGCCATACTGCAAGCACTTATATGGGCCACTGGATTCCAGTACTCTTGAGTCATTCTCTCCGCAGTACACCATTCACTCGACACTTTGGCTCCTCGTGACGCGCTAAAAATTGCGGCCCATGCTCACAGCCTCTGCAGAGCCTGCAGCGGAGAATCTCTGGCGGGATAACGATGTTGTGCCGTTTCCGCCGGCGGGGCAGGCTTTGTTCGAGCTCGGGCGCGGAAGCGGATACCGCTCATCAAGGGCCATCAGTCCGGCCTGGCCGCGTTACAATGCGCGAGCGCGCGCGCGAGAGAGAGAGAGAGAGAGAGAGAGAGAGAGAGAGAGAGAGAGAGAGAGAGAAAGAGTCCTTCCGACGCGGAATTTGTTCCTGTCGGCTGGCCCGTGGCGTACGTGCCGACAATTAATGGCCCCTCGATTCTCGTGCCCTCGCGCCCGTCGAAGGATATTCCGCGACGCGTCGCCGACGGCGCTCTGTCTCTCTGCAGCTTTTCCCCTGCACTTGAGCGCTTTTTCTACTGCAACTGAGGTATATGCGGCTGTGTGGGCGTGTGGATGGGCGGAGACGGGAAAGGGGATGGAGCTGAGCTCTTTTTCTGTCTAGCTCGAGCAATTAATGGTTTGATCGAAGGGTTGCGAAGTCGCTCTCGCTTCCCTTCTCTCGCGCACTGTTGCTGCTGTATTTCTAGCGGACAAATGTTGCTGAGCTTCTGTTTGTATACAGACGGCACGAGCTTTACTCCGATAAAAAGATAACGGGCTTAGTTCGAAGTTCTTTTTAGTCAAACTTTATTGCGCTCGGGAGCAAGTATAATTGCTTGTTACGTTTGTTTACACTGTATTTGTAATAAAGTCATACGAAATACTGAAAAAGTTTTATCTTTCTGGAAAATATTGAAGATCCTTTAAATTTAATATACTGGTAAATATTATTATCATTAGCAAATTTATTTTTAATAAAGAATACATTAAATACTAACTGTCCTTACAACTTATAAATGGATTTTGGTAAACAACAAATTCAATCAAGAGATATAAAAGGCTACTTCTGTACATTTTTCTGAGGCACTCACAAGTAATAGAGTTATACATAAAATCTTTCATTAACGTGGCGCCACCATACCTGTGACATCACTTTACCACTTATTACTCAAAAACTATATGTAAGAGTTAAAAAGAAGAGCTGGCTATTATTTTCACGCACAGAGTTTAATACAGTCAGTTCTTCAATGTTTCCAGTTCCCTACTCTGGAATTTGCTTCATGTATAAATAAAAATCTACCAAAGCTGTGTTAAATTAAGATCAGCAACACTTCATGAAGGGGGAGTGGGTGGGGCTAGACACGCTAGACGTGCAAAACTAAAAGGTCGACTTTTTCTACTCTCTAAACTTGAATCAGTAGAATTTTCACTGATTTTCTCAACAATCCGTGTATTCACTGGTTACTAAGTGATTTTCACTGTGAAATCATTGATTTTCATGTTTTGTATAAGTGACATTTTGATAGTAATGATTGTATTCGTAAAATTCACTACTCAATCAGTTTACTGGTCAATCAGAGGATGCTCGGCACGACACTTATATAGCATAGGCCTCGGCATAGGTATAGAACATGCCTGGAATCCATTTGGTCAGCCTCCCTTCGTTGTGTCACCGAAAACGTGCTAGTGTACGATTACAAGATAACCGACGTGATTTAATTAAACAAGTACAGCTATCATTATTATCTATCATTAGAAGAGTCAATATTTTTTGTATAAACTTCCTAAATTTTCTTCAGTGTATAGTTTGGCACTGGTACTGAAAACGTTTATTGTTTTTCATTCATGCTATCCAGAAGGGTTGTAAAATTTTTATCAATTGATTGACCCTTATTATTACAAATTAAAATAAAAATGCCAGCTTTTTTCAATCTCCGCATATAATTATGCATCAAGCGTTATCGTAAGCGATAGTGGACATAGCGAATGATAATAAATATTTAATTTGAACAGGTACCATTTTTTTCTGATTTTATTAAAATTTATTATAATAAAAATATGTCACCAAAATGTACTATAAATAGTGTAACTTGTTAGGGGGTTCTTTAGGCTCTAAATTACGCAAAAAGTATAAAAAAAAGTAATTGATAAATTAGTTTGAGGAAGCTACGGGCCAATGAATTGGCAGCGGTTTTATTATATGACTGATATTCACGTGAGAGAGTGATAGATAGTCTATCCAGGTAAGTTTTCGCGACGCGGTTGTCTTGCTGCGTTGCCTCGTGGACTCGTGGGCGGCTGGTCAGCTCCTGGTCGATTTCTGGATCTCGTCTATCGACGTGGTCGTCCTCTGGTTTTTTATAGCCCACCTGTGTATTCTACCACCTTCATAATTATTGACTAGGAGCGAAATCAGTCGCATGTGGTCGCCGTGATTTTCCACAAGCTGAGTTTGCTTTTGGACACGTTGCGATGCATCGTGCGACGTGTGCTGAGTTGCGCTTTCGCTTATGCGCGACCGAACTTGGTTGTGGAGAGTTCTCATCACTTGTAACAATAGTAAAAATCCATCGCAATTTGTCATAATTTATTGTATTCTATGTTTTATTTATTGTAATTGGATTAACTGCGGAGCAAAAATTTCCACATTTTCAATAAATTGGATATATTATTAAGATATTGATTGAAATGTAATTTATTGTAAATCGATTATATTTTGGTACATAAACTTTTAAATTAAAAATAAAAGTACACGAGCAATACGAGCTATTTATATAAGAAATTTTAATCTCGATAGGATGGTGAGATTAAGATAAAGCCCATGCTTTAATGAAACAGTCCATTAAAACTCAGGCATTAAAACGGAACGCCGAATCACTTTCTCCGTGCTGCACAGAATAATTTAAATCCTCTTATGGATTTATCCGCTTGCACATTAGCTATAACGCATTCGTACTCCAAGTAGAGTAGAGGCGTCATGGCAAAGTACTTCAGCAAACAATGAAAAGATTAACAAGTACTTATCCCCGCGAGTTCCTTATCTCTATCGAAATCCCGGCTCTTGGGAGCAGCTGCCCCGTGTAATAAGCGCTGCGGTTGAACAAAAAAATAACAGAGACAAAGAGACTCGTAGAGAGTAAAATCCATCGTACTCATAAGATTTTTCAATTACAATTCCGACTACGTGGTTTGGAGAAAAAGGCGGAGAGCGAGAGCAAGGCATGTTCGGACGGCCAGCGGCTAGTCGGCTTGTAGCGAATTAATCCCGAAAAGTTCATTCTACAGGTTACACGTGGCAGGCGTGTGCCACACGCATGTTCGCGTAAAAAGTTGACATTGGTCACGATGAGAAAAAAGGGAGAGACGCGCGCGCTACTGTCACTGGACGTCCAGGTAACGTGAGCAGAGACACAGAGAGGGGAGGAAAGCTGAAACAAACGCACGAGACCTCCTCTGATGTCTCTCTGCGCGCGTAGGGAAATTTAATTAAAATTTAATTCTGGGTTTTGCTAATCCGCAAGTTCGAGACCTCGCCTCTCCCTCTCACTCTCGGCATGCGCTTTCCTCCCTTTTTGCCAGCTCTCTCTCTCTCCCTCTCTCTTTCCTTTAGAGGAAGCTCTCGCGCGCAGTGTGATTCGGGATTGCCGGGTTAGAGGCGACGGGGATTACCGCTAAAAGCGTACAAATCCTCGCTTTCTCTCTTCTCTCTCTCTTCCTCTACTGCTACTACTGCCGGTACTGCCGCTGCTGCAGTAGCAAGTGAGAGCAATGTGCTGAACAGGCAGAAAGAGAGTGTGCGAGAAAGTAAGAGAGTGTGAGAGAGGTGGGGATGCGCTGGGGAGGTTGGAGATTCTCTGGGCCTGTCGACGACGAGTGTAGTTGCGCGCCAGGTTTAGGCCGCGAAAACTTTTGCGCTGCACTGCACACACACACTCTCGCGGAGCGAGGTATAATAGTAATAGTCTTTTGCCTCCACACTACGACTGCCCCTTTTGGTATGTTACGTGGACGATGAACCGTGTTTCTCACTCTCGCCTCTTGAGCTTCTTCTTCTTCTTACTAGACAATGCTCACAGATAGCTGCCTTTATGAATTCAGCAACAAACTTCGGGATATGTTTTTACATATACGTAGTATAATATTTTTTACTACTGTCTCGTGTAGAAGGCTGACGTGACGGCTAGGGTTTAGTTGCATTTGCAATATGAGGTGGACTCGAGGAAAACCCCGCATAGGCATTTGTAGCTCAGCTGGGAGAACATCTGTCGCAAGGTGCGAGGTCTAGTCCCGAGCCAAGTACGCGTAGTGCAATTTCCTCTCTATTTTATTTATTTTCATCCATTTTCTCTATTTATCATTAATTTAGATTATTATCGAAATAGGTAATATAGTATGAAAATGAAAATACAAACTGAAACGTATGAAAGACGAGCTCGTATTGCTTTCATTCGAAATTGATAAACATAATTTTCTTACGAACGTATTATTACATATTTGAAATTTAAATTTTTAAAATATTATGCAAATCCAGGTAAGCCAAGAATTGCGATTTATAAGCATATTTTGTAGGATAACGTTGAAACCGTAAAAACTTTCAAACAGAACAAGTCATCTTTTCGAATCATTAGTCTGTAATACTAAGACTTGTATCTTTTGTTTCTATTCAAACTAACATTAATAATTTGTAACTATAATTAATTCGTTCTGCGTTTTACATGGCAGTTTGTGGATTCAAATAATAATAAGATGAAACTGATTTATCACTATAATCTTGAATAGTTTGTACTATATAATTAAAAAGTAAACCTAGAATATCTCAAGAGTTAATTAAGAAATTTCAATATAACCCTCACTGTCGATGCCATGTACTATATACTTTGTAAATTATACGTGAATGCATAAAAATACTTTTAAAAAAATCCATACAAATACAGCAAATATTTTTCTAAAAATGTGACCTTCAGAGGAGAATATAGACTTTCTTTGAGCAAACGCTCACAGTAATCGTTTATTTTTTATTCTGGTTATCTTTCTACATTAAAAATACATTTCTTTTATTATCATTTTTCTTTCGTAAAAAATTTTAATAAAACATTGACATTTTAACAATGAAACGTTAAAATTTTCTTCCACGCTAAAGTTTTCTGGATGAGGTAGGACAGTCGATAATAAAATAATTGAATGCGTAGGATGCTTGAGATGAATAAAACTTTGTTGCTGTACTTTTAGAAAAACTTTTTCAGATTCATCAAAAGCTATTGCAGTTCCGAAGTAGTTAGTATGCTCTTCTGAGCCCTAACCAAGTAAACCTATGCAAAATAACTTCAAAGCAACGGGTAAATTTTCCGGACGAGAAAAAATAAACCCCAAAAGCAGACTTATTTTGCATAGCAACTCGTCTCTTGACAGAGCAGCGCGCTAACATCGCGGCGCCGAAGAACGCCACACGCCGCGCGTGAGATTCTGCGCTTTCAGCTTTCGGCGACACGCTCGCGTGTTCTCGAAGACGAGACGGGGGTCGAGCTTTAAATTACATTCCCCATCCGACAAAGCTCACCGACGAACTTTTCCACTCGATTCCACGTCCAATTGCAGATGCTGCTCCGCTAGCTGAAACAAGCCAGGACCAGTGCGAAGCGCCAGCTCAGTGGTAATGGCCTTTAAATGTGAAACAGGCCGACGGGCGGTGACACCTAACTCGCTTTCTCACGAGGGCGTGATGGAATTCCTCTTGCACTTCTTTGTCAGGCCAAAGACGGGGCGCACAGGAAAGGGCAGAGAAAAGGGAGAGAAGAGCTAGCGAGTGCTAGAGAGCGAGCTGGAGAACGAGCCTGCATCCAGCCCCATACTCGTTATCTACCTTCACCGTTTCCCACGACACTTACCCCTTTCCCTGTCGAGTGAGTGAGTGAGTGTGAGTGAGAGAGAGAGAGAGAGAAGAAAGTGGTGGCTGCAGCTCGGTCTCTTCGTTGCTCTCGGTCTCTCTTGTTCGCTCTTTCTCTTTTTACCCCTCCCCCCTCTCCCTCTCTCTCTTCTGCTGACGAGAAAATGGAAAATACGGCCGTTGTCTGCCGTGGATGCTTTATGAAATTTAATAAATACGAAATGAATCTCCTTGGCCGCGCGCGCGGGCACGCTGCAACGCTGCATACGTATATATGAAAGAGGGAGATGAGGGAAAGCGAGTAAAATTGTGGAAGAGAGGAAAAAGCTGGTTTGCGTCGGAGGAGAAAACGACGGCGAGAAGGGTAACGCAGAAGGAGAACGAGCGAAAGCGCGCGCGCGCAGGTTTGAATGGGAGCGAGAGGTGGCTGTGTGCCGGAAAAAGTACGCGGCTGGGAGAAAAGAGAGAGGGAGAGGGGGCCGAGGGTCGAAGAAGGCGGGCAGCCATTGTTGTCGAATGGGCCAGTTGTTGTCGGAGCTTTTTCACCAGCTCCTTGCACTCCACAATCTCAGACAAGAATGTTTCACAAGGATTTTCTTCTGCGCCCCACGCCGGTTAGATTAACCGACTAATTTAAAATTATGCTTGTTAGCATATTCACGGAGGCTAGCGCGGCGCTGTACGCGTGCTTTGCTGGTGATTCAAAAAATCTCGCCTTAACGTACAACGTTTTTACGCTGGCTCAGGGCAAATGAATGAGCGAAAAAGAAATATGCAAATGACCTTTGTTTCCTTTAAGAGTCCTACAATTCTAATCTGGAGGGCAGAATTTAATGTGGAATTTGAAAAAGAAAGCAGAACAATTGCCCAGTCGTACTTCATTTTTCTGGGTATACGTTGAGCGTCGTATCTTTGAATATAAATTGTGGCTAATATTCTTTAAAAATTCCCTGTATTTTTAAGTTTGCATTTTACATTTAGATTTTTAGTAAAGCGACACGCGCGTATAGCTTTTACCTGGCTATAAAGTAGGTCAGAATGCATAAGATTGATTTAAATGAGTTGCATCTCTTATTAAGTTTCTTTGATAAATTTTAGAGATTAGAAAAAATAGGACGCGCTTTTCTGATGTGCAATTGAATAAAATAGAACCAAGAATTAAAGTAAAGAAAATAGTTTATACAAAAATTGTTTTGATACTCGGAAAATATACCATTTATAATATACTAAAATGCATTATTTACTTTGTTACGAAAACGCGTTTTTAAATCAATGTCGTTGATGCTTTTAATCTTTTTTATGAGGAATTTTATCATTCCTTACTTAAACGGTTACGGCTAGCAATCTTCTGCGCTAAGGGATCATACTAATTTTAATACTTCTTAAGTAGGATAATCTGCAAAGATATGAAAGAATCAATTTTTTCAGAATAAGAAGAATGTAAATCTTAAGTAATAAACTTTCTGATTCCTTATCGGATTAAATAGTTCTAAAATAATAATTTAGTCAAAAAATTGACAAAAATTTAAAAAAAATAATTTTTTAATTTTATTACTTTTTTATAATCATTTTATAATAATTTATGTACATTTATTAGTGTATATATATACACACAAAAAAGAGAAAATTTAACAAGATGAAAAGATTTTTTCTGTTTTAAAACTGTTAAAACAAATGAATTTAATTACTTAAACTTTTTATTTGCACATTGAAGAAGATGAACTAGTTTAGCCATAAAATTTGTGGTTTTGTGAATACTTATTATTAACTTCTTTATAAATTATTTTTCGAAATATATAAGTCGTAATATATTAAGGTATAAACTACACACAGCAGTAGTTAGGTGCAATAACTACTTATGGCAATTTATTTGACACGCGGTGTAAATAAAGTACACGGTACTTTACCTTCAGACACACTTTCTACACGGCCATGCAAAGCCGTGATGAACGTGTGGCTGACTTAAAAAACTGATTTATACTCTGCGATGCAGTCAGGTCCCACCGTGTCGATTAACTCAGTGGTTAAACTACGCGACTAAAGCTTTCAATTCCATGAGACGTCCTTGCTGCCACATTCATTTTAAATCAGACATTTTTCATAAGTAATAAAAAATGTATCAGATAAAATAAAATTATGCTGTTTGTGCTTTTGTGGAATTATTATTATTTTATTGTATTCAATGATTCTGGTGACAGCTGTTTTTTAATAGTTGGTAAAATGATTCAAACGGTCTTGCTGTTCAGTGAGTCTCCAGGTCTATTGACTCGTGGTATTGAACTACCTATACGTGATAGACTAGTGGATACTTTTAGTCTTCAAAATGAACTTAATAAAAAGTTCGAAACTTCCACAAACAATACTGTTGTGTCATTTTTACTCTGGACAACAGGACCGTTTGAATCATTTCACAACTATTATTATTTTATTTTTAGAACTGAAAAAATATGGATAATTTTAAAAAATGTGTGTGTATATCGACGGCTGAGAAAAAGAAAGCGCTATCTCGGCGCGAGCATCGAGGAAGGGCTATCTCGGCACGAACTCCGAAAACAGGCGCTACCTCAGCTGCCGAGATAGCAATTTGTTCGGAGTTTGCGCCGAGATAGCGCTTTCTTGCTGTTTGCGTCGAGATAGCGCCCTCTTGCTGCTCGTGCCGAGATAGCGCCTTCTTCGGAGCTCGCGCCGAGATAGCTCCTTCTTCACTGCTCGTCCCGAGATAGCGCTTTCTTCCTCTCAGCCGTCGATATGTTGTCAGCGCTAGACTAAAAAGATAAGCTTATCTGGATCTATTATTTATCTATTATCTTTTTTACGCAAATTCTTATATTATAATATCGAATTAGAGTAGCACTAGTCTTTTACCAGTAGATACTTAATTTAACTGATTTAAATTTAGGAATAAGATAAAATAAATACTCATGATTAATGTAAATATAAATGTAACTTACTCGCCACGCTCTAAACAATGTTACTCCAACTCTTACCTGAAAAAGAAATGTTAGAATTAGTTCTGAAAGTTTGGTATGGTAACTATTTATCATAAGTAAAAGAGCAAAGGATGTGTTTAAAAATTACAATATTTTCACCAAAATAATTTGATTTGTTTTAAACATGAATCTTATAGATAAGTTATAGAAATATTGAGCAATAAATAAATTGTGTTGTCTTCACTCAAAACCAACAAAATATTTCAAAATATTCTAACGTTATGTACCAAACGTGCAAATTTTCATCAGTACCCTAAGGATATTCCCAACTTAACGAACTTCAATAATGATTTGCATATTCGTATCTGACTACATGCTCAACGAGTACAGACATATATCGACGGCTGAGAGGAATAAACCACCTAATTTGGCGTTTTTTTCAACAACCACCTAACTCAGGAGCATTTTTATTTCCTTCAATTTTGTAGTGGCAGGTCTGCAGGATTTTAAAACACGATTTCTATATCAGTAGACGTGATTAAAAATTCTGAAAAAAAACATAAAAAAAGATATTTAAACATAATAATCCCGAAGAGGGGAAATCTCTATAAATGATCACACTTAATATACTATAACCATTTTCTTTTTCATAAGTTTTTTTACTCGATATATGTGCCATGTTATCCTAAAAATGGCTTATTTTGTTAAAAAATAATGTCCTCTCTCTCTCTCTCTAATATCAACTTTCATCATATAGTTTATCTGTTAATTGATTTGTGTAATTGTATTAATACTTCTAAAAAATAATTAGATATTTTGATTTGGTGAAAGAAATTTGTATCACACACAACAAAGACAATGTTGAATTATCCATTGATATTTTTCAGAATTTTTAATCGCGCCTACTTATGTAGAAATCGTGTTTTAAAATCCTGCAGAGCTGCCACTACAAAATTGAAGGAAACAAAATGCTCCTGAGTTAGGTGGTTCTTGAAAAAAATGCCGAGGTAGGTGGTTATTGAAACAAACGCTGAGTTAGGGGGTTGTCGAAGCAAACGTCGAGTTAGGGGGTTCTTGAAAGAAACAAAGATGGTTTTCGAAAGGTGGTTTTCGAACCCAATGCCCAGTTAGAGGGTTATTCCTCTCAGCCGTCGATATACAGTACTGGTGTGGTATTTTAACGCGACAGAAATTGATAAATTCGGCAAGTTGAAACCTGTTTGAAAGATGCTCAATCGCTGTATCAGCCGTCGCCTCCCCTTTGAGGGAGACGATACACGAAGCACCGGCGTTGCCACCGCCTGGCATAGAAAGCACTTCGACGGAAAACAGTTGGGCTTGGCACGATAGCCTCCTCTCTCTCCTCATCCCCCTTCTCTCTCTCTCTCTCTCTCTCTCTCTCTCTCTCTTTCGCTCTCTCCTTCCATCTTCCCCTTTTGCGCTTTATTACTGGACGAAGTCGGTACTAAAACGTCGATTGCTAGCTTGGCCCGTCGCCCCCGCCACCACCTTTTTTCCTCTCCTTTTACAACTTCATAACTCCCAGTGGCGTTTGGCGGCCCTTTCCCGCTGCAATTTTCTTGCCTTGTGTGACCGCGAGATTCTCTCGCTTCCTTCTTCTCCCTCTTCGTCCTTCTCCACCACCGCCTTCCTCTTGTCTCTGCTGTGGCTCTTCTCGCGCAGAAGCAATAAAACGTCGTTTATTTATTTATTGCACTGGTGCGAAAGCCCCGGCAAAATGAGGGAGGTTAATGTGCCGGACAATGATCCGCCCGCTATAGATATATAAAGACACAGTGCCGGGCTATAGGACAATTTCTAAATCACATTTCCAATCTTTCTCTCTTCTCCCATATGTGCGTGTTCACCATATTTTCCGCTCCCCCTGTCGTTAATTTTTTGCGAAAGCCGTTCTATAAACGATATACGAATATGAGCAATTCCACGGGATATGTTAAACAACTCGGTAAAAATAGAAATAACAATTTTTTGAGAGGCTAACCTGATAAAACAATGGTGTTCCGGACAAGCATGAATATATACAAAAAATCGAAATACGGTTAAAGAGTGGCAAGCTTTTTTGCGGACAATAAATATATTTATCATTCTTTAAATACATGTTGTCAGAGAGAATCACACATAATATGTGCAATTCTTCAAAAAATGTTCCCTTACCCGGTCATAAAAACCGTGAGAAAAAAATTTGATACACACCTCTGCAATGAGTTTTTTCCTGTTCTATTATCAACCATGCAATGCGCAAAAAAACTTTAGAACACCAGAAATCGGTTTTTTATCACAGTTTTAACGTACATCAATTTTTCTTTTATGGAAATTTAACATGGAAAAATAGGATGAAAAGTAATCACTGATGATTAGCCAATATTAAGCTCTTAACGGTGCCAACAAATTTTTCACAAGAAAAGAATTAAAGTAGAAGAACAATTGTGAGCGATTTTGAGCGAATTTACGTAATTCTTAATATTATGATCATGTTCTATAATGATTATTGTATAATCGATAGAACATAAAACAAAACTTATTACAGAGGTGTGTCTCAAAATTTGTTTTTTGTCCTCTTTATGTGACCGAGTTAGCGGAAACTTTTTGTAAAATTATACATATCTCAAAAGAGAAAAAGAAAAAACTACTGAATATGAGTTTTCTCTTGCTTTTCAGAATGAAAAAATGTTGATATCTTTAAAGGAGCGAGTGTTACCATTTTCAATGTATTTTTAAACATTATATTTAAAGGGGAGTCATTTTTAAGCATTTAAAGAAAATAAAGTTGTTGTAGGCAAAAAAGCTTGCCTCCTGATGGACCAGTACACGATTCACCAAAAAAACTTGGTCAAAACTTGGTCAAAACTTGGTTGGTAGGTGTGACTCTCAAAAATTTTTTATTTATTTTTATACCAAATTCTTTAACATTTTCTATGGAATTGCTCATATATTGTAGGAATTTCATTATTATTTTCTGTTCAGTATCGCATAGGTATGAGAAAGCGATGCGTTACATATTTTTCGTGATAGAATATTGTAACAATGTATATTCAGCAGATTTATTAAGAAATTTTAACTGCATGCTGCATTCTTCCCTTCGGTATTTTGAACCTCAAATGGTATCACCTTTGTGAGCTTATTGTTATTCTCAAAACGCAGCGTTACTATACTTTCATTGCTTCAAGCGCGCTCTTTTGTAACGCACCAAAAAATATTTAAAATTCAGGTTTGCATTTAGCGCGCTCTTTTTTTCATCCTCATTTGAGTGCAAAATAAAGTAGAGTTTTCTTCCACCTTTCGCACACTTTTGAGAACTCTAATTTTTTTTTCCAAGAATAATTAAAAGCCACTGCGGTTTCACCAGCCAGTTCTGCGGTAAAACTTATTTCTATACTCGAGCGAAATTTTTCAACGCATTCATTTTAAAAATTTTAATTTCTGCTTTGTTCAAATTCTTTTCAGAAACAAAATCTTTCGCAAGCATAGAGTTATGAAAATATTTAACGGCACTCGCTTTGCCTCTCCGTAACAAGGCAAATATTTGCCTTCTAAAAAAGAATTAATACTTCGCCAGTGAAACGATCGAGGGACATCTACTTTGGCAGACAATATTTATTTTGCTAATTAAATAACTTCCAACGGAAATTCAAAAGTTTTCTAGCGATGCTTCAATCAAAACAACGATAACTTTAACAAGAAATAAATGTTCGTCCTCGTCATTGTCTTGGCGGCGCGAAAATCGATTGCGCGGCGACTCGCCGAGAAATTCGCAAACACGATTATCATCCGCGTTCGTGCGCGGGCTCAATAAACGCTCAGTAAATTTAATTACGATACGACGACGATCGCGATGTAGTATATGAGAAAAATGCACTTCCATCGTATAATTCATCAAGTCGCCGTTAATTCATAAAGTTCGGAGGGGATTGCCGCCCGGCATGTGCATACATCATGGAAGTGAAATCGAGCATTTTCGAGCATGTCACGCGAGGAAAGAGAGAGAGGGAAGGGGGTGAGGGGTGAGCTCCGCAAATGTCAGGATTCTCCGAAGCAGCTGTCTGCTACTTGCGACTCTACGGGGCGGTGTATATATACGATGGCTGGGTGTACGTTCTTGCGAGCAAACGGGCGCAGCCTGTGAGGCTAATCCGCACGGAAAGACACTACGCTGCACGTCCGCCGCGTGGTTTTGCTCGCGCCTCACTGTAGTCTGCTCCGCGCGCGCTGCACGCCTTGTCTCGATCGCTCTGCTAAATTAATCGTTCGAATTTGCATTTTGATATGGATGCCCGCGTATACGTAACTATGTCGCGTATCACGGAAAGATCGGAATAGAAAAAAGAACTCTGCTATACGATCCATTGTTTACCCATACACTTGGCTAATTTTATATGATACTTTATTAGTTCCATGTGTTTATGTGAAAATCCTATTAGATTCTGTTGGTGATAAATTTAATGTGCCAGATTTCTAAAGACCTTTTCGTTTTAATAAAAGTCTTGCAGTATGTATTATTACTTTTTTGAGCTCTATAATAGTTGATGACGGTGTATAATAGTAATAGATATAGATCAGAAATATTAATTTAGTGGTAATTTTATAGCAAAACATTATTGTTTGCTCCAAAATATAGATAGTCATGAGCAGAAATATATGTATTTGATAGACACGTAAATACAAGATTTTAAGCTATTTTAGATATTACATATACCTAAGTATCTTTCGTTGAATACGCGAATAGAAACATTTTCTTTACTTTTAATATTCTGTGATGCACAATTGCAGCAATTGCATTGATTTAAAAAATGGTATTGCATCATGATATAAAATTGCCAAATAAAAATATTTTCGAAGAGGTAATTGCAAATTGTATATATTCTGGTATCTAAATATTTTAGTTAAATATGTAACTTTTCCGAGATACAAGCTGTTAATTCTTAAAAATGAATCACATTGATAAAAATGATGCTTCTTTCATAGGTTATAAAAGTTCATCTTTGAGTATTCGGAAATTATCTAAATGCGTGGTATTTCATTATGAAATTATCCACACATATAAGTATTAGTATACAGGGTGGGTCAAAAGTTCCGGGACGGCTGAATAACTTGAGAAATACGCATCACAGAAAAAAATGGCCAAGACAAAAGTTGTAGG
>UXGD01005041.1:0-15486 GCA_900474315.1 Torymus auratus
TATACTAATTTTCTCCACGAGGAGCGTAAAATGCGTAGGCTGTTTTTTGCCCGCAGGGCGTACAGTACGCACTTTACTAAATTCATATTTTCCACTTTGTATAAAATAGGGATAAAATTTTTAAGAGTGTATATTTTCTTTTCATTTAAATTTTTCTTTTATCTTTGAAAGCCCTCACAGTTAATTTTACAATAATATCTTTAATTCAACATTATTGGCACCTTCTTACCAAAATCCCCTATACTTATTAAATTCCCGCGATAAAAGAAGATCTTCGTCTACAATGTCTTATTTATCATTGTAAAAAAATCACTGCAAAATTACAACAAACAACCTTTAAAAAAATCCTCTTCAACACCTAAACCAACGGCTCTCATCAAAGAAAGAAGAAACAACGGCCACTCAATCCCTCAAATCAATTCCCATCAGGCCAATCAAAAAATCTAACGCTGCAGCCATCATCCCCCTATCGCAGACCCTCAGTCCTCTCGTATATAGTCGAGTATAGAGCACGAAAGCTGACACGCGACGCGGCAGCAGCAGCAGCACATAACACGCGCGCGGCGTATCAACGGCATCGTAACGTCGCGCGCGTCGATCGGCCAGATTGCTATACGAGTTGGCGTGTGAGAGCGTATATATATACGAGTCAGCCTTTTAACTCCGCGCGAGCTTTATTGAAGTTTGTAAAGTTGCAAGGAGGCGCCGTTTGGTAAAGCACCCGCTCTTCCCGTATTTCTTCGCGGTAGATGTGTATATGGAAGAGTGCGCAGAAGTTTCTGCGATTCGCGAGAGATTGTTGTTGTTTTTGCTCGTCGGGAGAGGCGTGGATTTGAATTATCGATATGGTGTGTCGGACTTCATAGTGATGTATACCACTGGCGTTTGTGCCTCTCGCCTTTTAATCCGCGATGATTGAGCGATGCTTTCTCGCGGGCTAATTTAATATACGCGCGGCGTTTATTTATCGCTGCTGCTAGCTGGCATTCACTCTAGTTTGTCACATATACAGAGGCGTCCCGAAAGTGGATCATAGCCAATTATAAATTTGGAATATCGCAGAGTTCGAATCAATAATTTACATACGCGGTGTCGCTATATAAAAATACCTAGATTTTGACAAGAAAAAAGAAAATTTTGTTCGTCAAACCGATTGATTTTAGTTTCAAGTTTTTTTTTTCAGCGACAGTTGGTCGAAGAAGTCGATCGAGCTACTGCTTTTTTTAAAATGTAGGACGCGCCGGTTGTTATGCAAACTTTATAACTTGTATGTCCTGGATATTTTTCGAAAAATATTTTTTGAAAAATATACCCGGAATTTCCCTTTTTCAGCCTGACATTTAAAAGTTTTTTCCACGCAGCACTTTTTTCATATAGATCGCGTGTATTGAAAAACTAACGCTTCGCGAAAAAGAATCTCCATTTTCAGAATTCTACACACGAATAAAAATCAAATCCAACGTAAATAAAAAATAAAAATGGCATCTTCTCACAACCTAGATTTCTCAATTTATCATCTACAGTTTTTAAATAAATTTTTACAATCAATTTCCATCATTACAAAGTCCCCCGGTCTTCCGAAACCTCCATTCTCAAACCGATTACATAACCAGCCACGAGACTCCATCGATCCCCTCCGAATCTCGAAACAAATCAAAAAGCCATCGAATGTCGCTCGCACCTGAACGAAACCCCGCGTACAGTCAACCATAGCGTCGGGCGACAAGCCGCGCCAAATCCCACACGAACAATATCGCACAACACGAACAGCCGAGCTGCGGAGCGAAACCATTCGGCCTCTCGGCAGCCGCTATCGCGAAAGAGCAAAGCTCCTTCCTTCCGCGAGGAGAGAGAGAGAGGCATCGATCGACCTCGCGCTCTCGTATAGTACGTGCAGCAACCCTCCCCCTCGTCGACGGCGGCGCGCGCGCGTTCACGCCAAAAAAGGAAAAGTCGACTGCGCGCGACCCTCTACCCTGACTCACGGTTCTGTATAGGTGTGTATGTGTATACGGGAGAGATAGAAAGAGAGTAAGCGATGGGGTGGATGTGGATCTTTGGGGGATGTTCGAGTGGATGGAGGTGTTTTACAGTATAGGTGTGGTTTTTCTTTTTTGTCTTTTTAGGAATATTGGGGTTTCGCGGGTTGTCTAAGGGCAGACATATTTGTTCGGTGTATGTGTGTGTATGTTGCTAAAATGAAGATAGATGTTGCGAGGGAATTTATAGGCGGACGAAATGGAACGTATTGTTGGGGTGGCTTGAGTGGGTTGCATTTATCGAACGTGTATGAAAACCTTCTGTACGCCCGGTGCAGTTAAAACTATTTGGACGTTTGAGTTGGTACGAGTATAAAGGAATGGTTGGATAATAATAATAATAGTGTGAGCTATAAGATCGCTGTATGTGCGAAGAATAGCAAGAGATACAAAGAATGAGCGCTTATTCCATGTGTGTATGTGTGTATAGAGAGAGAGATGTGCTATAACGTATGCCATTCACGTAACTGTTCCTGTTCCGGTGACTTTTCCTTTTTCCATGTGAAGGCGCTTTCAGCGCTTACAATAGGTGTACAGCTGGGGCACTCGAATTATATCTTTCTGAATATGTCGTGATCGATAATTTTGTTCTTTGGTGCGATAAAGAAAATTATGTTTAATAACGGTTTTTTTTTGTTTTGTTTTGTTAACTTTTCGATGTTTTTGGGAGGGTCGGTGAATGTATTGGTATTCATGGAGTATATTTGGGAAAATAAGTCGGACGTATAAGAAGTGCTTTCAATATATTTCAGTGAATATACGTGAAAAAAAATTAATATTTTATTAATCTGTAATGAAAACAGGATTTTACCGCTATATTGGTTTTTAATTTTCTGGGTAGATCGAAAGTGTAAAACCGGAACACGGCGATATGATGTTTTAATTTAACATTTTTAAAATAACAATTTTCAATTACGTATAGTATATTGAATAACAATGAAACCAACCATATTATATCCTTGTTTTGAATATACGGTTTTGATATTTTAATCCACCCTATACCATATTTTTTCCACATTCAAACACGTAACAATAACCGTTGGCCGACTTTTATAGTCACTAAAACTAATTTGAAAAAATATATGTGCCCATAAATCATATTCTTCGCACTTTTTGCGTTTTATTTGACATTTCTCTCTCAGTTGATTATCGCACGACAAAACCAGCTACCAACGTTTACGAAATTCATCACGCAAACTTTGTCTGCTGTAAAATAGAAGCTCTTTGACTTCCAAAAAGTAGTTTGCGAAACAATATACTTTCGCATGAAACAGCCTTTTCACGAGTTGTCACCGGCAAACGAAGCGGAACCCCCCAACCGCTTAATTCTTTGGAAATCTATTTCCATTTGTTGGAGCTTTGCCGGTTATGTGCGCGCATGGATCAGGATAATACACAAAAGACGGCTTATAGTCTTTATTCGCGAATGATACAAGGAGGGAGTAGAAATCGCTACGTGCTTTTGTAATTCTAGGATAAGCCCGAATTCTGAAAGAATTCATCATCGTATAGAGTAAATTTGCGTAAGAAAATTAGTATCTTCTGTATATAGATCAGAGGCGCCATATGGTAAAAAAATTAATTGTTTAAGCTATGGTAAAAGAAAATTATTTTAATTTTGTATCTTAAAAAAAACGTTTTCTTCATGCTTGCTGATGTTTGAACATGTTAATATCAAATTTTTCGATTTACTTCAAATCAAATGGAAAATAACTTCGACCTCGAGCTCCATTGTAAAATTCACGCACAGACGGTTGCAACTTTCGTATACCATCGTTTCACAATTTTCAGACAATTGTTTCTTTACAAAAGATTTTTTCAATAGCTTTTTCAAAAACGCTTTACCCCGATTCCAACAATATGCACCATTTCAAAAAGCATAAATCTCCGATAAACCAGTGACTTTGATCTAACGAAAAATTGTATTTACTCTTCTTTAATATTTACCCACAATCTTACTATTATAAACTATTAATTTACAAAAACTTCTAGCCCATCGCAAAGTTAAAACCCACTTCCTGAGAAAGTTCCCCTCATCGTGGCTCTAACTACCCCAATAAACGAACCGTATACAAACTTCAGCCCCTCGCCTATCATACACTTTTACACTCCAATCTTATCTCTTACATCCCTTATCCTCCCATAACTCCAGATCTGGTCGTTAAAAAAAAAAAAGAAAAAACGAGAACCTCTCATCTTCACGCTCTTCTTGTTTCAGACACCGCGAGTTGGGTGGCTCAACCATGCGCCTTGCCCACTACACTCTCGCGCTGAACGCCATGTGCATGGATCCGCGGCAGTTCCACGGCCACGATCTTATTGGCACGCTGCAGCACCACGCTGAGCCCCTCGCCGACTACGAGTTCACGACGATGACCCTCGCGACCTGCAACGCCCGCGCCCATCTGCGCAAGAGGCAGATGCGCAGGCTGCTAGAGATCGCCGTCGACGCCCAGGATCATTATGTCTGTGAGTATACAAGAGTGCCTGGTGTAGGATTGGAAGGTATTATTCTCCGTTGATAATATGAATCAGTCGAGCACGTAGATATAGATGCTGAATCGATTTCTTGGTTCTTTCGTAATGTTGATTTATTTAGAGCTTTCGTATATAGATATATCAAATGCCTCGTTTACTGTTGAAAGGAACTTCAAATGTTGTTGGCCATTCATAAATTTATAAGCGAAATTGAATCGTGCATTTAAACGTATTTCTATACCGAATAAAAATAACTAATAGTCTTGAAACGCGATACGTATTATGTTTTTAAAGGATATACAGTTCTCACAAATGAAACGTCATAATACGCAATAAATCATGGCCTTACTTTTTGCATTTTTTTTTTTTTATTTCGTGATCCCGGGGACCGACATTTCTCTTATAAATCTAATTTAACTTTGCTCAGTACTTATTTTCAAACTATCTTTTCTCATTTTTATAAAAATGAAGATTACTTTCCGGAATTACGGCTGCTATGGCTTGTCAGAGGTAAACTCCCTCTAAAAAATTAAGGCGTTTCATCCTTGACTTTGCCCTCTGTGCACTTTATGCGCGCTCGGGGTTCAAGCTCAGAAAGATTGTGAAAGGCACTCTTTTAATATGCATTGTTAAATAGATATTCCGAGCTTGTGATGGGAGTGTTTTGGGATATTAGAAACTGGCTCGGTAGAAACAAATTTTAGTTACTTCACTGGTATCAATATTAATTGAAACATAACTATATTTGAGCTTCTGTAGAAGCTATATAATGCAACAAATTTACATTGCAAATGGATTTTGCAATAATGTAGTTAATTAATTCTGTAATTACTCAATATGTTGTCAATAACATTACAGTTGCGATGTTCATTAGAGTGTGTTACAATTAACAATAGAATCGTATGAAAAGAGTAGATTTAAATTAGATTAGTTTGAATAATTTTACTCTATAAAAATATTCATTTTGAAATTTACTTTTCATTCTGCGGAGTACGTAAAAAGTCAGTTTCAAAAACGAGATGAGAATTTCTCTCTCGAATCCAGCTGCAAACAAAGAGCAGTTCATATTTCCCACCCAGCATGTTGAGAATATAATTTCAAATGTTACAAAAAAAAAAGAAAAAATTTTACGTCTCGTGTAAAAGTTTCAGGCATCGCGAAATGTTAAAGTTGTTACTGCCGCTGACGTTAATATTTACGTCACAAGTTCTTCAGAAATAGTCCTACGGGCTAGCAAGAAAAGCACTTTAAAATAAACAAACTTCCGGCCTTAAAACATCCTCTCGCCTATCTCTGCCTGAGAGGAATATTTGTCAGAATTATAGAGTTTCGAATGACCTCTGCTTCACTGACAACCCAAATGTCGAGGTACTTATTCGTGAGATATATATATACTGTTGATATACGTTTTAACACTCAATTGTTTTAATTTTTTGTCTTTGAGCAGACTATTTGAATAAGCAAATTGAAAGCCATCCCGACCGGAAGGCAGCGAATATTTATTAAATAGATTCTCATTGATGCCTTTCCAAGCTTTATCAATAAAATACAGAATAATTTGCCTCAAATAAAACGCTTTGTTGACCCGCAAGCGTATAAATTTAAATTCGAACGCTAAAAAAAGGTCGCGTCGAGTTTCGAGAAATTTATCAATGAGGCGTCCAATCTTTTATAATACTCGTCGGTAGGGTTGAACGTTCCAGCCATGATGTCATTTCCAACGTCAGCAGTAATCCGATTTCGCAATACTTCTCTTTTTTTCATACGAGGCTAACATTATTTGAAAATTTCTCGTATTGCCATTCGACGTAATTTGAACGTTACGTAATTTTTACTTCAGAATACGATAATTCTGCAGTAGGTTGCGTAATATATGTGCAAATATTCCACACTGCAGCGCGGTCCACACATTGTTGTCATAAAAGATTTATCTAGAGTAAAACATGTGTCATTAAAGAGGATTATTAACCGCAAGTATGGAGGTTGTGCTTCTTAGAGAATATTATTAACTTTTCCTACCAAGTTTTAATAAGGCTCATTTTAGGTCTATGGTATATTAAAATTTTGCTTATATTAAGTTATTTCTAAATTCGTATAGTAAAAAAGAGTTAGAGTATAGGCTATCAAAACTTTCTTATGTGCTATATTTATTATGGAATTTTTTAATATTTTTAGAAGGTAACTAGATAGTTAACCAAATACCTTGGACACGAATTCTCTAAATTCTTGTCAAAAATTTTAACCTTGTTTCTAACGTTTGCTCCTTTTTTTGTCCTATTAAAATACAAATATATGGAAAATAATATCAAATTCATAATCTACTTCGGATATCAGAGCACGTTTTTTATGCTTTATCAATATAATTCAATCCACTTATTCCCAATTTTCCTTTCACCAAGTGAGGTCAATTTTATTTTAAGTTGAAGAATAATCTTCCGCCACATTTCATTTGACAAATGGGCGATGAAGAACTGTTTAAACTGTCATATCCAAGTTAGCAATTGACCTTATTTTTCCGAACCTGCGGGGTAGAACTAAAGAAAAATTCACCAGGCTAATAAATCAGTATAAGAGTCATTAAAAATATGAAAGGTAATCGGCTTAGTCTACAACTACTTCCATCGAATTCGCCTATTATCACTTCTACAACCTCCAAATCCAATTATCCTCGTTCACCTCAAATCTTCTGTTCCGCAGACACGGTGGCGATGGCGATAATGACGCTACGCTGCGTCGTCCAGGACCACCGTCACCGCAACCTCCAGCACTTTGTGCGCAAGCCCTCGTTGAATCTCGCGCAGCGTCAGCGTCGCGACGGCAGCTTCTCCGGCGACCTCCGCACTACCGTCATCGCCGTGCAGGCCCTCGAGGAGGTTGAGAACGAATCCATTGACAACTGGAATCGCTCTGGGGCGCTGGCATGGTTAGCTAGTAGACAGAGAGCGGACGGTTCCTTTGAAGCTGATGTAGGACTGACGGCAGAGGTGGTGCTGGGATTGGCACCGAGGGGTGTCGCGAGTATCAGGATGCTGGATTGCGGACAGGGGTTGACGGATAGTCCGCCGCCTAAGATCTTAACTACTAATGGTGAGTTGGGGTTCGCGATGGTGTATGAATATTATTCCAATAGTTTTTAATTTAGTATAAAGTTCTGGTTAAATAGATCGATTGGTTACTGGTAACAGAATTTTCAGTATTGTAGTCCAAATTTTTGAAACTTTTCAATATTAGTAATTGTATTAGTAAAGTAGCATGGTGAGTACGGTAGTTAAATAATTTCCATATAAATATAAATATTATTTATAAATGTCATAAATATCGAATATTTCAAAATCAATATCACTGTGAGGTAAAAAAAGGTCTTTTTAAATCCTCACAATGTGAAACTACAAATATTTACGTTGGCCTCTTAAAACGAACAAATTTTAACATTTTGTAATCGATGAAATGCATTCTATCGCTAAGCTAAAATATATCCGAACTCAGCGAAGCGGGGGAGAGAGAGAGAGGCAATAAGGTAGTCGCAGTACTATACACCTGGCTCTCGCCACTTCGACCTTCATGAGACACGGCAATTGATCTTATCAGACAGCACTGCTTTATTACATAACATGCTAATCGAAATCAATCCGCGTTATTTTGGTAAGATTCCAATCCCCGGCATATATATCCGGGGTTCAGATCAAGGTCCCTGATTAAATTCTGGAAGGCCTTTTGTGTTTCGTAAGTCGTCAAAAATTTATTCGAATGTAGAATGTCAATAAGAAAGCTAGAATCTCATAATAACTTCTTTGTTGACGTAGATCTCTCTTAAATAAAATATATTTCACAGTGCTGTGATCGAACTTATCGATTTGAATATTATCTTATTCCGTTTGTAGTGTCATTGTTTTTGCATTAAAGTGGTAGGTCATAAGATATGGATATGAGAAAAAAATTAATTTCTGAAAATAATTGTTTTTTTCGATGTCTAAACGACAAGTAGAGTCAAAAGCGTTTCACCACTTTGATAATATTTTCTGGAGCAGTATAGAATTTGTTGGTATATCTATGATGAGTTCGTTTGAGATATACATTTATCGATACATAATGCAATTTTTTAAATGTCTGTAGATAAGACTTATAATTAAATTATGAATGTTTAGAAAAATAATTATTTAATCTTGATGAAATTTTACATAAATTATTCAAAAGATCTACATACATCTTCAAAAAAATTTCAAGCTTGTTTAATACATTTTACTTCCTTTACCGTTGAACATAGAAACACAATTTTTTTTTTTAAATTATTTTCTTTTGATGAAAGTAATGATCAAAGACTTCGTCAGAAAGACTTTAAATTTTAACTTGTAATAGACCTTTGTATGGACAATAACTTAAAAAATTTGAATTGCGACGTTTTCAATAACTATTTAGAAAAAACAAAAAGAAACATTTGGAAAATCGGAAAATCACTATAAAACAAAAATAAATCTTTAACAAAAAAGACTTTTATCCCTAGCTCTAAACCATCGCAAATACCATGAATATTGTTTTTGGATTTTGAATAACGTATTTCAACATTGAATCTATATTTTTAGTCGATAACAGGCTATTTTCTATAAAAGCTTATCTCCCAATACTTTTATTCACAAAAACTTTAGAGAAGTTCATGGACCTGCGCCTGAGCTTTTGAATTTTTGCTCGTAAAAATAGTAAAGTTCGAAATTTTCTTTTATATTCAGTTTGAAATGTTCCATCGTGGGACGGAAGTGCAATCCTTTGTTCAATAAATCAAAATAAATAAAACGCTTTGAGCATCGTGAAAAAAATTTCACGTACGTTCAAACTTGAAAACAGCTCGAACTTTGAGCTTTCGTGCCGACACAAGTATAACGTATTTTTGTACAAGTTTAAAAAGATTTTCTAGATTCCTGAAATTCAATACAGACAATTTGCTGAAAATATTCCCAAAACAATCGTTACGTTTTTATAATAATATCATCTTACACTCGTTTTTTAACAAGCACTACCATTACCATTCTATACCATTTACCCACAGCGGGCGAGACGCCGTTACCGATGAACCGCAACAGCGCGACCTCACCGGTCCTCCCGACCACAGCCAGCAACAGCAGCGGTATCACCGCCAGCTCCAGTAACAACGATTCCACTCCCAACAACAACAACAACAGCAACAACAATCCACAGACAACGACGATAGCGGTGCCAGAGGACGATGACGAGGAGCCTACCTTGCCGACCATCGGCTGGCGACAGCAGCAGCAGCCTCAGATGGTCAACGTGACGTACACGCTGTGGGTGGGCAGCGACGTAAACGAGATCTACAATCTTACCCTCCAGGCGCCCAAGAACGAGACGTTTTACGAGGTGATGGTGCTGGCCGCTCAGCGCTCGGCCAATTTTCAGTTCTCGGCGTACGAGTGGCCCAATGGTCATTACGTCCACACGCTCGGCGGCTACAAGGAGGAGCCCATGTCCTATCACTACTGGCTGCTGTACAGGCTGCCAGCGCCCCCGGAGCCTTCCTCACCGCCCGGCAATCAGCTCGTCGCTCCAGGAGGTGGGATGATATTTCTTTTCGGATTGGTCTTTGGAAGGGGTTAGAGTAGAGAGGGTAGTTCTGTAATGATAAGCAATATGACTTTATATCATGGTGGTATCTATAAATAATTGTCGGAAGTTCAGATATTATTATACATCCAAATCGATAATGAAATTAATAGTTAAATTGATAACCTTACTGCCGGATGTTAGAAAAAATTTTAAATTACTATTTTGACTGGAGATTACTTAAATTGAATTTTCTATACAAGAGATAGAGATTTTAAGTCAATTATTATTTTGTACAGATTTTCGAGTTAATTTATTTATTGGATTGACGTCCAATGAAGGTAATAATTAGCTAAATGGTGTTAAGATGATCTTCATGAAAGTTATAAAATATGGTATTATAGTCACACGTCTGATTTATTTTGTTTTTTACTACTTGATCTGACTGATCAGATATTATTCAAGAGTCGAAACGTTTTTAACTTATTAAAAATGATATACTTAACCCAGATAGGTCCGAGAATACTTTATTGATTTTAAAACATTCGATGTATAGCGCTAATCAGAGAAAATATATATTATGTTACTTCAGAGTATATTTTCGTTATCATATCAGATTAAAAAGTTTTCATCTTCAGCACTAGTATTTTACAATACTTGATTAATATTATTTTAAATTATAAAAACAGAAAAAATGAAAAATAGATATATTTTGCAAAAATCCATTAACCATGCAGTTAATCATGTTTATAAATTTGTAAAACACTAAAATTATTTATTTTTGCAGGAGTGGATGATCTACAAATCAGCGACGGTGAACATTATCTCTTCTGGTACAAAAAGCTCTAAAAGGTTCGATGTATAAAAAAAAGTAAAAAAATAAAAATAATAACAAATACAAAAAAATGAGGTCGCAGACACGAGTGAGTCGACATAAAATAACAAAAAAAAAACAAGAAAAAAAAACAAAAAATGTGAGTGAGAGAGCGATAGAGATGAAGATGCAGATAATAAAACAAAGAGGGAGAGAGAATGCAGAGAGAATGTGCGAGAGATAAGATAAGCGATGGAATAGTACACAATATACATATTATATATTATTACCAATGGCGAATTAGAGACTGCAAGTCTAATATATCGATTAAAGAAGATAAAAAAAAAGAAAATGAAAAAATAATTTACCGATAAAAAAAAGTAAACAATAATGCGCGGCTTGCACGGCGAGCTACTGAAGATATCAAATTATTATCGTATAAATATATCGTTATATCGTAATAAGCTACGAGGCATAACATTTTTTATGAAACTGCAATGCACAACCATATTGTACTTATGATACGTCGTATATATTGCGTAATGATTAATAATAATTTAATAAATGCGATGCGTCAGTATTAAATTACACACGCGATGTGCTTTTATGTTCAATGAAGCCCTCACCTTTATCCTTAAGCGTCCACATTTATTCAACGTAAAAATGCGACTGTTGATGCCTGTTCAGCTGGCACTAAGTGCAGTTATCGACATTCACTGATTTTTCAAATTTATTTTCTGATATACATATTTTCTCTAATAAGTATTCGAGCAAAGGTACATTTTTGTTAAGTGAACTGATCGTACGTGTGCTTCAATAATTTTGAAAATACGAAAACTCATTGAGAAATGTGAAAAATCAAATACAGAAATCTGTAATTAACTAAGCCCCCTCCTCTGTGCTTCAACAGTCTATTTATGCGCCCTATAGATGCAAAAAATAGTATAAGTACGCAACTTGGGCCCAAGGTGACCCGCTCTCGTCGCTATATTGTCGCCAAAGCGAAGCGAGGAAAACTCGGAGAATCACCTACTTTGCACCCTTGTTGCGTTATGTACTAATTTTTTCTTGTGTTATCAAAGACAATATCGCCGCGCCCAAATAAAAAGGTGCCATCTCAGCGCCCGGTTAGAAAAGAGATTATCTCGCGAGCGAATTTTGTTACCTTTGAGTTAGCTTTTCAGTACTGCCAAAATCTATTTTTCGAAAGAGCTTTATACCGCTTTACAAAGTAATTATTTTTATATAAGCGATATAAAGCTCTTCCGAAAAATATACTTTGGCAGTCCTAAAAATCTCAATCAAGGGTAAAAAAATTCACCCGCGAGATGACCCCTTTTCTAACCGGGCGCTGAGATGGCACATTATCCAACCGGACGAAGAGATGTCACCTTTTTGATCCGGACGCGGAGATGACTCCTTTTTTAACCGGGCGTTGAGATGGCAAGTTTTTATTCGGGAGCGATGATATGACGTTGATTCATTTTTAATCACCATATTAACTGTTGTAATATTCTTTTTAAAATATTAATTGCAACAGAATCGTGACAATTTCTAATTTTTCATCTATTATCAATCACAGGATGCCCAATTCCACCAATACTCATATTTTATTAAATTAGTTTTTCGAACGTCGTGATCGTGATCAGAAAAAAGGTTACTAATTCATTGACATTGGCATTAACTTTTAAAATTTTAATTTTTCATTATTTTTATTACAATCCACGTGTGTATGCATAATGGAAAATTCTACCCTATAAATAAAATAATATATCAATTCGTTCTTGTTTAAATTTTTATCAAAACTGCTTCTTCTTAGAAAAAACACGTTAAAAATATTTTTCGATTTTTTATATTAAAGAGTTATACGTATCAAATTTATTAAGTAAATAATTTTTTAAAGCCAAAAACTACTCAAAACTCTTTAATTTAAGAATTGAGAAATACATAGTAAATAACTTTAAGGAGGTTCATGCGCGACTCTCTAGCCAAAGCAGTGTTAAATGCAGAAGTTATCTAAAATTTGAAAAAACAATAATTGTATAATGTGATTCATTCATTTCAAATGGTATGAATAGTCAATTTGTTGTAAAAAAAGTCTATTCAACATGACTAAACAAACTTTTTTAACAAAATGTCGATATTTTAGAAAATTTTAGGAACAGATATCGTCACCATAAACAGTTATTGTTAAAACACTGGAATATTTTTTGTTTTTCAATTGATTTTGATTTTAAAGGCCTTATTTTGTTCCTAACAAAATTTCATACGAAAGTGCTGAAATTCAAAATTATTCAAAACCCACAAAGTTATAGCGAATTAGAAAAATATGTATTAGACTGTAGTCTAATTAAACTGCTGTCTAACTATATAGTTTGAACTATAGTTAAACTACAGTCAAACTGTAATCAGAACTATAATATTTTCGCGGTACTATACATGAGTACCTACTATATAGTATCTGACTCTAACTAAAAATTACCGAATATAATCACTATTACATAATTACAATCGTTTACTATATTAGTCTGCTACATCACAAGTATCCCTGAAAATGTACTATAATCGTCACTACAAGACTATGTATAGTACTTTCTACAAAAAATTCTATTTTTTTACAATTGGTTCGCAACAATCACGGATTATTTTTTTTTTAAATTGTTGGAATTTGAGGAATCCGACAAGCCGACATCATTTTCTCCGTGCAGAGCGGAGCATGGGTGTACCTGGAGTATACCACGCCGAGGTATTTTGTTGATGCCAGGACGACGGACCTGCCGGCGTCACTGGAGTTGCGCTAAAACTCTCTTCTAAGCGGAGCTCTCTCTCTCAGCCTGGCTTACGCTCAGGGTGCCGGAGTCGCACAATGGCATAGACAGCCTCCTAATCTTTACTTACTAGGAGAGGTCCAGGGATCCGGATCACGGATTCGACTGAAACTTTGGAATAGGTTTTTGTATATAAATATGAAGAAAGCTGCAATGCTAAAAAAAACTAAAGTTCTGGTCACTTTTAGCCTTTTTTGATGATCAATTTCAAACGTTCAGAACTTTGGAAGGAATTGACATTTTTGAATCCTTAAAAAGCAAATTAAAGCTCGTTTTCTCTAGTTTAATTTTCTCTACTTGAAATAATATTTAAGATTTTCTAAAATTAAATAGTTGCCGTTTTAAGAAAAGGTTCTTTTAAAGACTTTTTTCAAAATAAGGCTAAAAGTGACCAGAACCAATAGTACAACTTTTGACAAGTAAAATGTGTTCCCGATGAACGCTGTACGACGTCTGTAGGCTGTAGAAATTAACTTTTTCGAGAGCACTTTTTTAAGAACAATTAACTTTTTGCAAAAAGCTAATAAATATTTTGGTTCTAAAATTTTCAGCCATTTCTAACAACACTTGAAGCTGGGCTAGAAGTATTTACGGTTAAATATTTATTAGTTATTAGCGATTCAATTTATTTGCTTATTTTAAACAACTTTTACAAACTTCTTAGCTGTTTAATTTATTTTTCCTTTGTTCATGACATCGTCCCCAAGATCATCCAGCAATATTATAGATTTATTGTACAAGGACGCACCCATCTTCTAGACGCTCAGTATCAAAACTGTTGAAGATTTAGGCAAATTACAATGCACGAACACAACTCACACATACGCACGCATATAGATATTTTTCAAAAACTGTATTTTGATTCCCTAGACATCAAAACACATTTCTATCATGTTTTTAACAAAACTTAAATTTTTACTATTACAAAGCTTCCTTTAGGAGGAAATAAAAACATGCATGAGTATACAAATGTAAAAAGTTATTCGTGATTTATTATTTTTTAATTTACATTTAATAAAATTTGATATTTTAAGCAATTTCAGTTTACAAGTACTTCTAACTTGTTTCGTAATTGAAAAATTTTCTTTTTCACCGTTATGCAAGAAAGCTTTTTGGCCAAAATTACAATGATATATACAAGCGCGCAATTTCATATAAGTCCCAACGATAGATAACACTTATCTTCAAATGTTTGCATTGCCTACTTACGATGATACAAGTAACAATTTCATAACCATTTATCAGACGATTGGGAAGTTATCGACGGGAAAAGCCGTTATATTGATTTTTGTGCTATTCTGGAACACAGCAGAATGGCTGCTATCGCGTCCAACGGATGGCGCCAGCATCAAAGAATTCCAGGGAGAATAGTATGATGAGACTTCTGCATCTGCCATACCGGCGAGGACAAAAAGGAAATTGATCAGAAAAGATTTGGCGCGGTGATCAAATTCAGATTAGCAAGTATTAAATATACTTCATATACTAAGGAAATAAAAATATGTCAGATATTGTCAAGTTTTTAATATTTCTTATGAAATTGGGATGTTAGATTTGTATGGCGTACAATGATAATATTATGATATGCAATAGTCGGCTGCTCGATAATTTTCCACCTACTACTAAGAAGTGAATTCTTTCAAGTGCGAGGAATGAAATAATTTAATATTCCCAGTAATAAGTCTCAAAATCTCAATATTCTAAATTATAAGAAGAGTACAATTAAGTACAAGTTAAAACAGAAGCTCTTCCGATAATAACATTTAATTGGAAT
>UXGD01005042.1:0-15485 GCA_900474315.1 Torymus auratus
GTTCTAAAAAGATGTCTCCACCTAATTTTTGATGGAACACGAGCGTTTTCGTATATTTTATGACCTATCAAACGAGATAAACCTTGCCCCGAAGGTGTGCCTTCAAAAAAAATTTTTCACATTTTGAACTGGAGATAAGTGCTACTTTTTTTTGAGATTTCCTCATATAGCTCAATACATTTACAGTTAGTCTTCTAAGATAACTTTTTGCGCTTGAAAAAAGCCGCCGACATCTCAAATCCTGATTATCCCAAAGTCTTTCCAGACTTTTTACCACAGTGCCCCTGTACCAAACTTGGTCTTTTCAATCCAATTCCCGAAAAAATTCTGCACACATTTCCCCAAAAAAGAATAAGCCAACAACACAACCCTGTCTTCCTCTTCCTCGAAATTTCTCGTTTCTCGCCTTCTCCTCCTCAAACTTTAATCTCACAACATTCCCTCTCTCTATCTCTCACCTCTCACGTTCCGCACAGCCAGTTCCACCCTCAAGCTCGCCATGCCCCCAGCCGCATACCCGAAAAGAAAACAGCGCAGCCACCCTCCTCCCTCTCTCACACTCGTCTGTCAGTCACGTTATACGTGTATAACCCACACAGTCACCTTCTCTGTTCTCGCCCAGGCACCAGCAGCAGCAGCAGCAGCATCGGCGTCTGCGCAGCACGTACCTTACGGATAGACACGCGCGGCTGTCGCGCACTTGTGCTCGAGCCGCGCAGGCCAGTGGATTCGGGCGTGCGCGCGTCTGTTCGGCCCCCGGCTATATAGGTACACGGCAGGAGAGAGAGAGTGCGTGTATTATAGGAGAGAGTTTTTTTATCTCTCCGCGCGCTCTCGACGACACGGCAGCGATAGGAGCTGCGGCGGCGGCGGCGACGCTCGATAGACTCGCCACCCGGAGCCAACGATGGCCAGTGACATGGCCAGCGAGACTCGCCACAGGTTCGTAACTATATAATATACCTCTCGCCTCTATATACCTTCAGCAGCCGCCCTTTGTTGTTGTTTTGCATGCACAAAGCGGGGGTAGGCTCTATACTACTTACACTACTCCCTCTCTGTCTTCCACTCGATGCGTTTCCTCCCTCTGTGAAGACTAGCTATATAGCACGCCCCCGTGAAATCGGATTTTCCACAGCTTTCTCTCTCTCGCGCTCGGGTGGGGTGCGCCTTCATACACCTATAACAGGCCTATATCGCGTATATCTATATAACAGGCACACACGGGCGGCTTTCCTTTTGCGCGCGCGCACAGCCTCATACCGCGGCGGCGGCGGCACATAGCGGCATATAATCAGTCCGTCCGTGGCGATGCTGCTGTATGATGCGGCCGAGTCGCGCGCTAAAACTCGCGCATCACGCTGAAGAGAAGACGAGTGCCGCGAGGTGTTGTGTGTGAGCAGAAGCTAGATCGGACGTGATGATATATAGCTCCGGGAGTTTTACCTTTGCTTTTTTATAGGAGACAAGTAGAAGTAGCGTCGAAGTGTGATATACTGTGAGAGTGACAATAATGTGTATATTCTTGTAGAAGACTTTGAGAGGACGGTTTATATATATGAGCAGGAAATTTTTACTCCTATATAGGATTCTGTTAAAAAGGAGCAGAGAGGGATATATTTTCGTATTGACTTTGCGAGAGGAAGTGTTAAAGTTTACCTGTACAGCCGTGTTTTGAACGTTTATCTCAGGACTGTTAATAATAGTGTTACATTGCAGAAAAAACAGTCTGCCGGACATTGAATAGTTCACGAACCGGAGCAAAAAATCACAGACATATAACAGTGAAGAAAAAATAACAGCTGAATCGAAAGCATCAGCGGCTCATGCTGCCGGGGCAAAATCAATAGAGACACGAATTTCAAGGTCTTCGTCAAAGATTCCAATACACTCGTCCCGGGGCCGGAACACAATACACACACATAACGTCACGAGGCCGTCGCTCATGCTCAGTTCATAATCGAAAGAGACGAGGAAGAAAAAAAGAGCCAAAATTATATTTACGCTCCTGCTATATGGGTGGCTGAAAACCCGTCAGTTGCCTCGCCCGGCCCGGTGTATATATAATGAGCGTAATTCGCTTTAGCGGATTTTCCCCTCGCGCGGCAGCCTGAATGGGAAGCTCGAGATTCGCTTAAATAGGAGAGAGCGCGCAGCACGGTAGAAAAAGACAGAAAATATAAGCAGGATTAATATCATCTCGTCGTTCCGGGAGATGAGGCTTGCAGAGCGCGGGACTTGCAGATGACGGAGTGACGCGATTCTCCGACGAGGGTAAATCTAGTTTATCTGTTTGGTTGATGGCTGTTGTTGTCGCTGGCTGAATGGCCGAGAGAGAGACGCTTTTTTTCTTTACTTAAACTGAAAGCAGGAGAGTGCGAGTGGTGATAGATACGGGGTGAATGTTTGGCCGGGGTAATGGAATGATTGATTGGATTTTGTGTTGACTGGTAGGTGACAGGTTTTCGACGTAGCGGGGGAAATGAAAAGGAGAAAAAAAAAGTTTATTTGGGTTGGTATGCAAACTTTTCATCTGGATTCTGGCGCGCACTTTTTATAGCATTTTTTTTATAGAATAGTGGAAAAATTCGTATAGTAGTGGGTATTTGAAAGGACCGTGAAAGTTATATAACTCTAGTTCCATTTTCAGAGCGTACCATTATACGGACAGTCCGATGCGGTAAATCATAATGAAATACTTTGTATATAGGTTAAAAGTATATTTATATAGTATATATTATATATGCATTGTTCTGTAAAAGTTTGAAGCTTTATGTCAATTCGCTCTATAAAGTGCGCACTAAAGAAAGTTGATTGGATTTTTAGCACTCAACGTATAAATGTCGTAATAAAGAACTCGTTTAATTGTTAATATAAACATTTTCTGATCGGGAAAGGATAAAACCTAACAAGTGGTAACTGTTTGGCCGCATTTTTTCTGAATAACATTGTATACATTGTTTTATAAAAGTTAATATTATATTGAAGGTAGAAATATTTGAGCAGAAATATGTAGCAGTAATTTTCGTTCTTCACGAGATAACGCATCATTATATTAATTAATAAATGATTTCTTTTTCTATAGACAATTAATTAACGTCGAGTACCATATTAATATACTTCTCTCCTCATCGTTATATACTAATAGAACTCCACACGACAGTTGCATAACAACATGAATCAATTTATAAATAGCCGTGAGCGGAAGCGTTGCAATAAATAATCGGCTTAAATTATTTCCAATCAAATGTATTTCTATAAGCGCCAATCAATACCACTCGCACTTTGTACCTTCACGCGTATAAATGATCGCATAAAAATCCAAACTACATGTATACGAAAAAAAAGAAATCCCTCGTCCCATCTCCATGAGAATATCGAATAAATACCCTTCACCCTTCGCGCGAGATTCCTAAGCCCCAAAATCAATAACCCCCGTATATAGATCTGTCGCTACGTACTATATACCTATACTGCCGAATGGAATATACAGATGCGACTGCTACACAGCACTGCCCCGATAAAGGATGCGCAGATAGATACAGATAGCTATTCAGAATCTCCGTAATGGCGCACGCGCGAAGGTAGCCCATCATGCGCCCGTTATATATACCTACCCGCTTTGATAAGTATTGAAATGTGCATGCAGCGCATTTGTGCGTGCGCGAAACCAGTTGAAGTGCTTCTTCGATATAGCATTGAGTACATACATGTATCTTCCGGGGAAGGAAAATAATGTAGGCAAGTTTTCGTATTGAGATAATCGTTGCGGCGTATGTATTATACGCGGCGTTTTGTTTGCTCGAGAGCCTTGTTAGCTAGTCGTGTAGTTATTTCCGCGATGTGATAACGGGGTAATATTGATCCATGGTTCCATGCATACAGTAGTCTGACGCGAGTCCGTCAAAGTGTGTATATAGAGTAAGGATGATGGTATTTGTGCTGTACAAGTTGAGGAATGAAGTGAGACCCGCGATGTTTAGAATATATATCTGTTTGCAATTGAATTGAAGTATACTGAAATGTAACAATGAATCTATAGTTAAATTATAAGTAGATGAGAGCCCAATAATTGATTAGAAAAATACAAGCTTGTTGTGCCATTACCGTGAATTTTGTTCTAGTGCTCTCTTTTGAGCGAGAATATGCTCGATGGAAGATTTATTTTTACGCCGAGAGTATATGATTTTATCCGTCAACGTTCGTTGAAGGTTTGTTATTCTCTTTCGAAAGCATTTTATCCGTAGATGGTTAGAGTTATAATCTATAGAGAGCATATTAGAGCATAACGGATAGTTCACTCCTTATAATATAGTGTATTTTGAATGCTAACGTACTTACCAGCACGTGATATTTGGCCATTTTTCATTACATCTCAATAATTATACATACATAACGTAGCATCAAATAGCCCGCGCGTGCGCTCGACATTACAAAAACCGAATCGCAATCTCACGCACGTATAGCCGGCACGTGCGCTCTCTCAGCGAGTAATATTATAACGCGCAGCGCGCACGTGAATTTCCGCTCTGATTGATCCGGATTTCCATGCGCTCGTTATTAAAGCCGGTAATTCACCTCTAATACACGGCCGGAATCCGAGAAACTCTCTATCCCTCACGTGCTCGGGAGAAATTGCGTTTTTAGCGAGCGCCGCAGCGCCGGCTTTGATGCTGCTACCGGCGCAGAGGACGCCTATCGATTCGGAAGGAGAGTATATAGCTGAGAGAGCCTGCCGGCACGAGACTAGTTTTCAATTTCGCCAACCTGCTGTGTCAACCACTTTCCGATACGTATAGGTATATGTATAGCGGAAAAGCAGGCGCGATTGTGGTGACGGGGCCGCAGGGTTTGCGCTTTTTTTTGTTGAAGCCGCGCGAGATTTGTGCCGGGTCTTAGCTCTTTTTAATAGGATACGAGAGGGGTATTGGGGTTCGCGGTAGAAAATGAATTAAAAAGCGATTTTGCGGAGCGAGGGTGGGTGGGTTTTTGTTCGGAATTGAGGGAGTAATGTTATTAGGGGTTGGCGCATTCCGGGAAGACGCGGTCAAATTTGTGTAGAATGGAGAATTCTACTTTGTTCTGAGAAATTAAAGGGTAGCTTGAAAGGTAATTATGAGTTTATTCATGCAAGGTTTATTCAGGGACAATTTATTAAAGTTTTCAGAAAGAGATACACAACATATAATTATATTTAGTAAATCTTTTGGAACTTGTTTTAATTTTTTATTAAATTCGTCGAACTTTAATTATATAACAGTATATGAAAAATTTCAACACAGCCTGAGAACTTTTGCCTGATTTCAGTTGAATCACATAATATTAGTTTTCTTTTACATCATTTATAAATACTGTTTTTGCCTCTAAATTTGATATTTACGATGAAGAAATTTAATTGATTCTTATTCTTCAAAAACATAACATCGTTTATAGAATAAAGTTAAAGAAAGACATCACAGGCCCACAAAAAGATAATGCTAGAAACTACATTACCATATTTGTATGTATATTTGGCTCCTAAATATACGAATCCGAAGTCAGAATTGTCATATCACGGTCGGATTTTGAGATATCTGAGGTAATACGATTTTTTTTAGATATTTTGGACACAGCTTGTATAGGTCTGGAAATCAAAATTTATCATTTCTGTTTTAAAAATTATATCCTGGAGGAAAAATCGTAGAAAGATAATAAAAAATCCGTCGAAAACGTCTTTGGCTTCTTTGTTTCTATGAATTTATCACATAGTCATAATTAGTCAATCAAATTTTTGTATATGGCACTTATTCACTCTTCGGTTTGTCGTTTAAGATAGGAAAGATATGATATAGGGTAGACGTACCGGTTTTGGCCACTGCTCCGTATTTGGCCACATATCCATGTGTTTAAACGGATTTTTAGGTGGCCAGAACCGGTGAAAAAAGAATCCTTATGGTGGCCAGAACCGGAACCTCTACCGGTGGTCACACAAGTGCATCATGTAATCGTAATTAGCCAATCAAATCGCCGGAAACGAGGCTTCAACTATTCGTCTCACCATTTTTTCAATAGTGGAGGATCTCAAAAACCTTATTCGTTAGATATTTCAAAACCTTGATATAATGAATCGATTCTGTCCCTGAATTCGTATTCACGAAGGCATTATACATATGTCTTTCTTGTGCGGGGTCTGTGAAATCATTCTTCTCCTGATAACGCATATGCGAAAGGCACATAATAAGACTAAACAATCCGTTTAACTCTAACTAAAAATCATTACCTGAACCACCACGCGAAGCAAAAATAAAAAAAAGCCTTCCTTCAAGTATGGGAAAAGGCCTTGACTACCCTTCGTCTTCGCACTTATAATACACACAACACACATCCACACGCAAGCGTGGTAAAATTATTTTTACCTCACCACTATTTATAATATTTTTCCCTCCACAGGCTACCGTATCGACGGCTGCTCTCGGTTTATCAAATACCGTTTGTCAGGCCGTTCGCGGAATCAAAACTCTCTTTCTCTCTTAGCGCGGTTGGCAAACTTAGAGAACCGATCAATAATTCATTAGCACACGCGTGTATGTGTGTGTGTGGAAAAGAAAGCTCGAACGAGCGAGTCCTTCAAGCGCGAGGTTGGTTTCTTGATTTCCGAATCTATAATTAATGCTGGGAGCACTTTCCGCGCTTATCGCGACTGAAAAAAGGTCGTCGAGATCTACTTCTTGTATACTAATGTTTTGCCTGGGTAAGGGTTTATTGAGAAAACGAATAATGATGGTATATAAAATTCATTTACAAGTAGATAGTACAGGATGTTTATTGATAAAAATACTATGTGATACTGTTATAATTATGGTGTTTCATGTTTACACCTAACAGAAGCATATGGTATCTATGGTGGATGAAAGGTATGCTAAATTTTGTTTAAGATTATTATAGAGTTTTTATTATATGATATATATAAAATGTTCAAAATTTATATTCATTATTTATACAAGACAATATTTTTTACTTACATTTTGGATTGGAATTATCTCATTTTAAAGCTTTTAAAATAGTCTGCATCGAATAGTTAACGTTCAGGTTTTATCTTATTTTCTTTGTTTGCAATTTTTTAATTTAATCAAAATATACTCTATTAATGAATTTCTACTAATGCATCGTCACTTTAACTTTTTTTGAAAGTTTAATCTTTTTGAAACTTTTTGGCATATTGTAGAAACTAACAAACTTGTTCGTTCTTCTAAGTAATGCAACATTTCTGCCAAGTTTCATGCGGATTACTGGAATTGCATTTCATCAATTCACAATGATTATATATGTTTCAGTTTTATTTTCATAAAGATAATGTTAGAAAATGTATGTTATTTTAAAGAATATAAGCAAAATTCACACCGTCAATTTCGAGAACAATTTTTCAAAGTATCCTTCAAACGATATTGAATGAATTTGAATCTTCTAACACAGTTTTCTTATCAAGAAACTCGGTCATCCTTGTTTTGAAGAAGTGAAAAATTATTTAAATTTGGTTGTCACCCGAAGAACGGTACTAATGGCCAACGACATTTTCTCGTCAATAAAGTTTGCTCTGTGTGAAGATTTTATCCTATATTAGAGATAGTTTGTCATTACCTTTTATGTCAGGTAAACATGCAAATAAGATCTTCTCGGTTTTCAATCTGCTTTTATATTTTTTAATATATTTAAAGGACTACTAAATGTGCTACACAAAATAGAAGCTAGTTTGAAAATAATTTGTACATACGGTGTATTAAGTTTTTATAGGTTTCCAATAAAGTCATTCAGCCTTTTCCAATTTCAATCAACGTTTAGAATCGCACATAACCATTTTAGCATGTTACGATACTGTTAAATTCATTTTAAAATTTGTTAAAATCAGAAACGGACAGTTTTCTATAGGAATTTCTTTACAAAATTTTTTGCATTTCAGTAGAATTTAGTTAAATTTGCTTCTATGAAATAGGTTTCAAAGAATATTTTTTTACAAAAGATTCTGATTGTCAGCATGCAATAAATTTTTGATAATAACATGAATTCGCTTATTTAAAGGTCTATATTAATATAGAATATACGTTAATAATACACGTTAATTATAAATGGATGCAGTCATTTATTCGTTAAATGATTTTATAGAGCTCGAGAAGGAAATCTTTCGTGCGTAATTTAATTTTGTATATTTACCTCTGAGAATCTATTTTCGCAAAAAATATACACTATATTTTTATGAAATACAATTTTCTTAAAATTTGGTTATAGAATTTATAAAATGTGTTTATTTAATAATGAAATTGGAATACGAAATACAGGTCAATATATTTTTAAATAAAATAAAGAATGAATGTTTTTCACTTGGCTCTTTACAGTGTAGCTTTTTAATTAAATTATTCAATTTCAATGCCTCCGTAAATTTTAAAAATTATCTCAAGTTGAATGTATTTTAGTGACAAAATATCTTCCCTAAAAGTAAATTTTTGAAAATACTCACTTGTGAAATGAAACGGGTTCACTTTAATATTATGATTTGCGAATTTAAATTCAAATTACTGAAACAATGAAAGTTCTTCGTCTATCTAATATTAATGGTTATGCATTAAATGCAAATTACAATCTAATAAAGTTTTTCGTTCCTTGCGATATTCTATTTCATGATTATACTTGATTTTCCAACGTACCTTCATCAAGTTTTATCTGTAATAAGAATTTTTATGCAAAGAACGAGAAAGAAAAAAGAGTTCGGAGAATTTTTTACATAAAAGAAGAAGTGGAGAGTGAAAAAGAACTTGAAGTACGTATTTTACTCTTTCGTTTCTCATTCGTATTACGTGAATTCGTATCTGGAAATTAATATTCGCTGGAAATAATTAAGCATACGTAAAAGACTAACTAATAAAAACGACTCTCGCAGCAGGCTGTTTAATTATAATTCTTATTAAAACGAACTTGTATAATGTCACGGCCCAACGGAGTCGCTTCTAAATTTTCATGAAATCCAAGAGTCGCATTTAACGTGCAAAGTAATAAACCCCCCAAGCTTCTCCATTTCACCGAGTAAGCTAAAATATTCGACATGAGGCAGCTTTTAGAAAGTAAGAATTTTAGCGCGCACGCGAAAATCCATACTATATGCGAGCTCTAACATCTACGTAGATACTCTAGAAGTTTTGAAAATAATAGAATTTTTAAGTTTGAAAAAGAAAAAATTGAAAACCTTTTTTTCTCGCATTAAAGTTTTAACAGAGCTCAGTTGAAAAAAAAATCTTCAGCCTATACACTTTTTTCCTCCACTACATAGTTAGCACGCGTCGCCTCTCGCTTTTTCTCCCGTCTCTTCCACAAGTACTCCCGCAAGCCTCGCGCAAGCTCTTATCTACCCAACTTACGGGGTCGCTCTCTCTCTCCATTCAATGAAACTTTTCCCTACCGGCGCCTCACTAAACTCCTGAACCAGCTTATTTCCGATGCCTCTGTCCTCTCCCTCGCCCACGCTTCATAGTCTTTAAAACAAAGCTTTCTATAAGCGGAGAGTCAACGAGTCTTCGATTAACGGGTATGCCTATGTATAGCATCGAGAGTAAGTGCTTCTGTGCTCTGTTCGCAGAACGAAGCTGCCAGCGCCCGGTCACTCAGAGGTGAATCTTTGCTCGGTACTGTCGCTGGGCAAGGACCTGAGCAAGATCACGATGCCGGTCATCTTCAATGAGCCCCTGTCCTTCCTGCAACGCGTCGCCGAGTACATGGAGTACGCCAAGCTTCTCAAGCAGGCGTCCCTCGAGTCCAGTCCCGTCGCACGGCTACAAGTGAGTTATTTTTCTCGAGTTCATCGTACAATATTATAGTTATCATTTTCTTAATTATTTCTTTTACAACACTTTTATTATAAATGAATGAGAAGAATTGAACAGCGATAAACAGTGTTTATTAGTCCGTAGATTACAATTACAAAATATTAAAAAGCTTGTGGATTTCATCCCAAAACTAGTAGCAATTATTGTTGTTATTTTAAATGTAAAAAATGTTTTTACGTAACAGCTTTTTTCAGGTTAGAAAGGATATCTTTAAGTAGATTTTGAATCTTGATATCACGCGTAGTAATTCACGAGACTCGACACCGCGGAGTAATAAAGCCAGCAAGTAAAGTTTATGGTGTTGAACGTTAAGGGACGTGCTTCAATTTGATTAAAAGTTACGCCTGATGAAAGATTAGGCAAACAATATTATCCGCGTATAGCCAGACCAGATATCACTATTCAACTTTCCAACTTTCGAAAGCTTTAGAAACCCTAAACGGCCATGAAGTATAAGTAATGGATCATTTGAGCTAAAATAATATGACTTGCCAGAGTAATTCTATAACGAAGAATAATGGCAAAGCTGTGACCATTGCAGGCGTTTGACGTAAAATAGTTGATGTAGTTGTTGAAAACATTTTATGAAAAGTTTATGGCCATATTATAACAAAAAATATGATAGATTATTGTTTATATTTTAAAAATTAAAGAATAATTGTTTGGATAATGAATTACCTTTTTCATCATTTAGTAAGTATTAAAGTATAAATGTGGACAACGTATAAGAAACGATAATAATTTTACGAGCTTTCCACGGACTTAGATTAATCCAACGTATACTGTAAAGCGCGTGATAACTTAATCCCCCCAACAAACCGCTAAGTAGCTTCGACGTTTCATCGTTATTTTATTTATGCTGTATTATAAAACACATCTATAGGGCTAATACAAAATATACTATAAAAAACAAGTTGTGTCTTTTACGTATTTAGATATGTAAAGCTTTTAATTAAACAAGAGGCAAACTGTTATACTAAATGTACAAATTCAAGTGAAATCGATATTTTCCTTTACACAGTTAGTAGGTAGTTGCTTTAAATATTTTAGAATATTTGGTTTCCTTAAAGTAAGGTTTCCATTTCAAAACGATGCGTAGCTATAGGAATTTCCGTATACGTAAGCAAAGTCCTTCCACGCGAAACCTATAAAATACGCCTTAAGTTTTCTCAACGTCTCTTGAAAACCTTATAAGATTATTCACAACAACACGTCGAATGGTCATCAAACATCACGTAATTTTAATATCACAAAAATTTATGCAACCTTTACTTACATATATTATAAAATAAACTATTGGTAAAGCATTTCAGAAATTCGTAAGACCTTTTGTCAGTTGTTTCACGCAATTCTTTAAAGATTGACTAAAATATTGCTTAAACTTTACTTTTCCTGGCATACTGTCATCAAACCTCAAAAATTCTTCTAGCTTTTTTTTGCCTGAAACCTCCGACTACTTCACCAAAACTGTCTATTTCTCTACGTGCAGATTTTCTGCGATGCACACGGAACCCTGATAAGGCACGGCGATATGCAGCAGCCAACGACGCCTTTGAATACGCCGCGAGAACCGTTTTGCGATAAGATTTCCTTGCCGTACGCGAGGCTTCCTTTTTATTCGCTGCTCTCCGTGTGCACAGCTTTATTTTAAGTTAACGCTACTACTGTTGCTGCTGTTGCTCTTCGTTCTCCGTCTTCCGTTCGCCTCGCGTGAATCGGGGTGACGTGGCTGAAATTGAATTATTGGCTTCGCAGAACGGAGGTTGTTATGTGCCAGTATTTTCTTTTTTTAAATATAAAGTGGAAATTTGGTCAAGGTGAAAGTCACGTTTTTTTTTTAAATAAGCTAGACGTTTTCTTGTGGGAAATATATAGGTCCATATATACAATCTTATCAAAGATTGGTTTGTCTATGTCAGTAACTCGTTTCAAAGATTTTTGTAATTAAAGCGGTTGTCATTATATTTTTTTTTCGAAGATATCCATAGCAGTTTTTAAATTATTATGATAAGGCAACATGTTTATATGGTACTAATATTGTTGATGTAAAATTTTATATGATACTCTGATGAGGCAGCGCTGCATTTATTGCATCAAACGTAACCTTTGTTTTTATGTATGCTTTTCCCGATAAATTTATTATGGCATAACCCATAAATGAGCAAAGTAATAATTCTATACTTTCTTTACCTGGGGTACCTATACAAATCGTAGATAATCCTGGAGAAAACAAATTTAAGTTTATGAACTCAATTTAACAGTAAAATAAAAAAAAAAATCACAATCATTTAATACTTATTTTATAAAGAATTGCTGTAATACACGTTCAGCTGTAAAATATAATAAAAGTATTTTATTTTTAGCACTTACACATAATATTTTCTTTTCAAGGAGAGACAAAAGTAATTTTTTTTCTTCAAGTACACAGGAAGTTAAAGAAGTACATTTCTTGTTACAGTACGTCGCGGCGTTCGCAGTGAGCGCTTTGGCCTCTAATTGGGACCGTCTTGGAAAACCCTTCAATCCTCTGCTCGGCGAGACTTACGAGCTACAGCGCGAAGACTTTCGGTGAGATTGCACTGACATTGCCAGCTTTAATTCGCAAACATTTTCCTAACTACTTCTTGCACGTAGTGCTGTAGAATAAAAAGAAGTAGCTAGAGAATTCAATTTTGTGTTTTAATATTTTTTACTTGTTTTATATTCATTATGAGTGGAAAGCAATTTTCTTAAATTATTATATATACATCTTATATGGGTCACTTTACATATTTCTTAGCAGAGAAGTTTGAGATTCTTTTAGAATTTCATTACTGAAGAAAATGAATAGAACGGAAAATATGCTCTAATGTTCGAAAAAAGTCGGTTTTAGCAAACGATAATTATGCGAATCATCGGAAACTCAGAAAAAATTGATAGTTATTATAAAAGCAGATGAATTCTATACATCATTTTATCAGCTAAATTCTCTCAATATTCAGAGTAATTGCAAGTACTTTGTGCAATTTTGATATTTAAATGATTTGCTTTTAACTAAATTGGATTGTTTTTACTAGAAACTCTTACAAAAATTAGTTTGAATTGAGTATAGATCAAACGAACGTATTGCTAATGAAAGCCAACCCAAAGTATCAAGGTAGTTGGGCATTGATCTTTCATTAAACTCATCCTTTCAAGAAGATAATTTCATTGACCGAAACAAAAGAACAATAGCCACCGCAGCGAATTCCATTAATGAATTAAATAAGGTCTCTTATAGCCACAAACAGAATAAATTACCAGCCTAAACTTTATATCAACGCAACTACTTTGTTGCCCACAATTCAATCACACGCATCGCTTCTCACTTTTACCCTCCGCAGCATAATATGCGAGCAGGTATCGCACCACCCGCCGGTGTCGGCCTTCCACGCCGACAGCGAGGACTTCGTCTTCCACGGCAGCATACACCCGAAGCTCAAGTTCTGGGGCAAGTCGATAGAGATTCATCCTAAGGGGATGGTCACGGTCGAGCTGCCAAAGTGAGTAACGATTTCCGAAGGCTCCTCTTCTCCCCTCCCCATACAACACACACACACGGCCGCGCCTTCCAATCAAACTTTGCTCTCTCTCGTGCTTTCGCTCTATATCCTATTAGAGATGGTTTTTTTTTCTCCGAATCGGAGGGATTACCTCGGCGAGCCGGAAGTTGATAAGCCCGCGCGTGCATGAGTTTTATCGAGTTTGACGGTAATTGGCATCAGAGATTTATTCGCGCTCGTATGGAACTGCGCGGTATATAGACACGTGGTGTCATGGTGATAAAGTTGCGGGAATGGTATGCGGTTGGCAATGGAAAATTAAAGGATAATATGCCCGGGCATGGCGGTTTTGCAGATTGTTCGGCTTAGTTTTAATTGGGCTTTGTTTTGGAAAGCTGTTGGTTAAACTAATAGGGATATTTTGCGGTCACCAATTTCTATAGAGTAATAAGGGGAATTGAGTTTTAAGCTGTGTTGCAAAATGATTATTACGGTATTATGAAGGAATTTTCACGGGAAATATTCTTATTGTTATAAGTCGCGTAGAATATTACATACTTACGTATTTTGTAGCTTTATAAAAGTTTTATTTTTACTATTATATAATACCATTGCACAATGCAAAGTAGTAAAAGTTTTTAATTTCTTTTTTATTTATATACTATTTACTTGGGATTTCGTACTTTTCCCGATAACTTTTTAATTCGCAGCGACACAGCAAAAGTTATACCGAACAAATTATGAAAGAACGTCTCATATAAAAGAAAAAGAGAGAATCTCGAAATACGTGCGCGCAGTTGCATATAAAAATCTGAAAGAAGCTTTCCAATAAGCTTAATTAGAAGAAGAAACTGGGGGATGAAAGCACGCCGGGAGGAACTTTAAACAAGTCGGGAGCGCGTGCACGCGGACGTCTCGAAGAAAGGACCGAGAACAAAAAGAAATAGCGAACAAAGAGTGCAGTATACACCTCTCTCTTTCGATCGAAAAACAAGGAGAAAATACATCCACCTACCCTGGTGAAATGGACAAATTCTATATATATCTTTGTTTGATTGAAGGTGGAAGGAAGCGTACTGCTGGCAGAACGTCAACTGCATCCTGCACAACGTCCTCGTCGGACAAATTTGGATGGAGCAGCTGGGCACCCTCGAGATAAAGCAGTACGGCGGCGCGAACCTCAAGGCCGAGCTCTCCTTCAAGAGTGCCGGCTGGAACAACAAGGATCTCCATCGCATCGAGGGCTTCATCGTCGATCAGGAGTGAGTTTTGGCCTTCTCTATTTCTCTTTTCTTTGCTTTAGACGGAGCGCGTCTGCTGTTGACGCTGCGGTGCACGGCGACTCGGATAATTAATTGGACGGGGGGTTGAAGTTTGTTGCGAGAGGCGCCGTGAGATGGTTATATACGTATACTCTTCGTGGTTTTTCTGCGACGAAAGTTTCGAGCTGATGAGGTTGCGGCGCGTCTGCAGCGGTTTGAGGTTCAGTCGATGCTTGCGAGGATTCGGTGAAAGGGTGGGGCTTCGTTGACGCAAAGTTTTGGCGAGAAATTACGAACTTTTAATACTCAAATCAGGTGTATTCTTATCGCCGTAAGTGTTGTGGGATGGTGTTTAAATTATTTGGAAAGTATGATAACGTTTGTGTTTAAAAAATTAAAAATAGGATTGCAGTGTTGTACAGTAGAAATTCGAACCAATAATGTTTGCAAATAGTTTGCATTCGTGTTGTTTAGTATTATTCAGTGGTAACGAGAGAGTATCCGTACATAAACACCTTGAAATATATAAAAGCTCAATTTATTTACTCCTGGCCGATTCCGACTGTTTCTACTTGAATGAATAAGTATTCGGCGAAATTGTGCATTTAGTCCCTTTCCGTTTGGACGCGTGAAGTTTTCACGTTTTCGAGCATTTCTTTTTTTTCTCATAACAATGAAATTGTCGTTAACCTAGAACCATTTACTTTTTGGCATCGTTTCAAATCCATTTAGTAGTAAGTACTTACTGGAATATACTCACAGCTGTTATAATTTTATCTTTGTTATAACTACCCTCCATAATTATGGACAAAATTGAAAGGTCGATGGGGAGGGTCAACCCTTGAAATAAA
>UXGD01005043.1:0-15472 GCA_900474315.1 Torymus auratus
AATCGATCTCGAAACTCGAATGAAAGCGAGACGCAGCGAAGAGAGGGCGCGCGTAGCGCGCCAAATTAACGCTAGTATCTGAAAATGAAGCCCAGTGCCTACATTTTCGTCGAATGGACCCTTTTTCTCAAAATATGGGCAATCTTATCTCAGATATCCTCGATTTCGTTAAAAAATGATGTCTCTTCTACTAACTGTCATATGTAAGTATTTAACAAAATTGTAAAAGTAGACAGTAAGAGCTAAAATTTAATCTAATTTAATTTTTCAGGAAGTTCCAAGCAATCAAAGATATTGTAAGAAAATGGTTAAAAATTTGACTTCATTTTAAGCGATCGTATTTTTAACCATTTTCTTACGCTATCTTTGATTCCTTATAACTTCCTGAAAAATCAATATTTTTCAAACAAATCAGAGCTTAAATTTTAGGTTTTACTATCTACTTTTAGAGTTTTGTTTCGTCATTTTTGTATCTTAAATACTTCCAATGTAAGAGTTAATAGAAGAAACATCATTTTTGTGTAAACACAATTAAATAGAAGAAATTAAAAGGAAAGAATTTGATGGTAAAATTTCTTACTAGATTATTATTCCTATTTGGGTATAGTTGCACCCGTTGCATACCTGATGATAAATAACAAGTTATTTTTTTTTTTTTAAATAAAAGAAATAGGATAGTGAAAACATGAATTATTTCGTTGGATTTGTACTGTAATTTTGGTTTTATTCGGTCACACATTTTTGCCGTTATTTACATATTTTTTTACAAATCGATTACTCTTTAATCGACGTACATATATAAATACAAATTGCTTATTTACAACTTTCAATGCTGAACATTATACCTATATGTTTGTTATCATTTTTCTTTAAACAACAATGCAGCATAATTAGTAACAAAGTAACGCGCTTAAAATTACTTTCAGAATACTGCAGTCATGGCAGGTCTCACGAGTATATGGGCGAGTCGATTGTCAACCCCGTGGCTTTCCCAGCTATTGAGTGCGCAGGATGGAGGGAATTCCAGTCGAACGTATGCGATACAGGCAAGAATCGCATCGTTTTCATGGGAGAGAGACTTGACGCAAGCGCGAGAGGCGTTTACTTTCTCGAGACGAACGTAAGCCCGCCTTACGGGCGCGGTGAGTTGTAGTTGTCGCACACGTGTGCAGTGATTTCGTTAAAAATCAAGAAGAATAAGAAAATCATTCGCAAAACGATGGTTTTAATGTGTAGAATGTTTATTTGCGTCGATCGATTAAAGGGACGATGTAAAATCGAACGCAAAAAGCTTAATTTATTTCTCTCACAAGTCCAGTAGCAAAAAATTCAGATTTGAATTGGTCTTCGAGTATAAATCAATCATTACACTCAACTTATACAAAATATATTTGTACAAACATCCAGTTGTATCTTTGGACTGTCCACTTGTTCTCATCCCCATCATACAACCAACCATATAGAGACAATCCCAAATAATATACAAAACATCATCGCAGTCTTTTCTCCACCAAACACCCCCATCTCTCAATTCACCGCTGCTAGCAGGGCAACCTGACTCCCAGCCCGACTCAACACATCCTCCCTAAGCTGGGGCTCCTGCTCGTCATCCTTAGCCATCTTCACCTCTACGCTTGATATCTTCTTGACATCCCCGTGCAACTCGCGGTACTTCCTCCTGACCAGCTCCCAGTCGACTACCGCCTCGATCCGTGAGATATTGCTGAACGACAGCTCGCTGTCGAGTGGACTGAGATGCGTCACGGAGATGGTTGCGACGCTGTCCTTGTGCGTCGATACGGCTGTGACCATCGGACCCGTCTTACGCACCTTCGAAAGCCACTTAGCACCCACTTTTGAGCGCGCGGACAGCTGTGGCGCGGTACTCTGGACACCGAGAATGTTGAAGAGGGATGGACGGATTTTCTTATGACGGTATCTTTGGCAGATGCGGGTCAGGTAGCTCACCGGGGTCGTCACGAGGTTCATCGGGGACGGGGCTGTAGTCGTTCTGGAATTTGAAATAATGGAAGAGGATAGGGAGTTTATTTATTAAACTATATGGATCGCAAGGTTTAATATAGATGATACTCAAAAAGTTTTTCTACGTGTTAAACTTGTCTAGATAGGTATAGTTGAGGGAAAAATAATAAAATAAAAAATAAGAATACATATAGCAAGAACTTTGGCAAACTATAATAAAAGATACAAGATGTTGTTACTTTATTAAACTAAAAAAAAAGAAAAAAAAGAATGTAATATTGTTGTGCCTAACTGTGGCAATAGGAACGCATACTAATTAAACGCTCTGTTAAAAATAAACACATACGTTCTCGAGCAGTATTTTGAAAGTCAATTTTGCGTATATATGATTGTCCTAATAAATCCACCGGCAAGTTATTGTACAAACGGCTACACTCAATGATTATGGAGAATTTAAAATAAAAAATCTGTACCAGCTCAACTAATGTCGCGGTCGTGATTGGATTCAGTTTTGTTTACGTCTTAATTGGAAAGACATGAGATTTGACAATGGCCTTGGAGGTTTAGTTATTGTGTGAGTTATTAAATTACTTTTTAGAAGTTTTATGTTGTGTTGATAGAATTTTGTGAAAATATTGCTATGAAGCATTAATCATCTGAGTATACTAAAATTCATTATCGTAAAAAAGCGAATATTATACAACTAAGTTTATTATAAAAACAACTATTATTAAAATTTAGTTGTATATAATATATTCGCTTTCTCATTAAAACTGTAAGAAAATTTCTATTCCTTGAAACAATTTCAAACATTGAATTTATATACTGTATTGCAAACATGTAAACATAAATAAAATTGCATACATCGCGTATTATTAGAAAAGCAATAATCAAACAATAAATGAAAGGTTGATTAAGACATTATTCGTATACCTGTGCATGTTCCGAATAAGTTTGCTTAAACCATATTTCCATTCGATGTCAGATTGTGCTTGAATCCTTTGATAAGTGTCGCTCATCATAGCAATAAGCAAATTGATGAGTACGACTACAGACACCAGACTGTAAATGCCATAAGTTATCTTGAATAAGATAGTTGTCCATTCCTCCGTTCTATTACTGGGTACCGTTATAAAGTGTTGATGAGTCTTTTGACCAAATATCGCAAAGAAAAGCAGCTCGATTGCTTCAATTGGCCACATAATAACTGCAACCAAAATATGTTTCATGTATAGCTTTCTGACGAAGCGGACCCTTTTCAGTAAAAATGCCGTTGGCCAGCAACTCACCGTTCGAAAAGTACGTTTCCTTATTTGTTTTCTTATCAGGATCTTCCTTGATCGTCTGATTCAGTGCGACGAATTGCATCGAAAATCCAAAGATAAATATCAACAACACCGCGATGAATCTTATCAGATCTTTCATCACGTTGCCGATAATGATAGCCCAAGGTCCAAAGAGATGATGAAACGAAAGAAAGTCGAGAATCTGCACACAGGCCAGGAGGAAGCTAAGGGCGAATAGCTGGTTCCTAAGGTAGAGCAGAACGCCGTAGTCCTTCGTGGCGATGATTTCGAAAAGGCCGAGGACGTGGAGGAAGACGCCGAAGATGCTGAAGAGAAGCACGGCTACCTTGATCCAGCCGAGACCACTTTTATCGCTGGGGTTGGTCAGCACGAAGAGAAGGAGACCTGAGAGCATTATCAGGAGGCACCAGTCGTACCAGTAAGGTATCAATGGGTAACGATTTACCTGGAATTTTAAATGGAAAAATTATAGCTAAAAATATAGTTAATAGTATCAAATCAAACGGTACCATGCTGGAAATCGCCCATTTTTCTCCTCTTAGTGAAGCGATTTTTTAAAAACAATTTCTAGCCATTTGATAACGATTTATGGTATACTTTCGAAAGTAGATTAATTAAACTGATGAAACGCATAAGTGAAGGAAAAATAACATATTATAATATAATTTTCTAAAGCTTCATTCATTGTGATTGAATTTTCATAAAGGTCCAAAAATTTTAATTTTATCAACCGGTTATGGATTTTATATTATGTATAAATTTTAGATTATACGCTGTAGTAAAAATACCATTCCCTTTCGTAATGAATCATTCTACTCTACCAAGTTTTGAATTTACGTTCCAAATCCTCTCCAAAAGACTCACGGTCGCTAAACAATTTACAAACCCTTCTCATCAGAAAGTTAAAATACTAATGAAAACCTCAAATTAATTGTACCTACAACTCACCACAAAAATCGGCAGGATCCCAGTGAGCCCCAAGAACAGCATAAAATATGCATGCGAGGTGATATAGGTCATGAACTTGATGATGGGCACGTTGCTGTACTTGTGTCCCAGGGGCAGGAAGACAATCACCCAGACGGGCGGACAAATGACAAAGATGATGAAGAGGAAGATGACGCGAAAAGCGTTCCAATTGATGTTGCCACGCCAGAGCTCCTTGAGGTAGCGCTGTACAACCGAATGCGCGATTACTTCCTTCTGTTCGTTCTCGATCAGCACATCCAGAAACTCGACGTTACGACGGTCCAGGGAGGTCAGAATGCGCCCGGCTGAGTCGGCACCGGCTGCGATAGACAAGAGCTCCGCGGCCATTGTTTCACATTGCTTTCCTGGGTTTCGTAGGATTATTATGTTAATGGTAACTTCGAGCATGTCTATTTCTCTTGTACATTAAAAATAAATGAAACTTTGTACTATTCTAAGAAATCCATAAAAAAACATAATAAACCCTATCATACAGTTACTCGTTTTTTAAAATTCGAGTTGAAATATTATAAAAATATAAAAATTTCCATAAAACATTGCTTTAGCTATTTCACTAAAATACAAAAATTACCAGCAGCAATCAAGTCCTTAGCCCGTTCCTTCTCCTTGTCGGAAAGCTTGATATAAAAGCACGACAGCTTCGCAGCCGTGTCAACGGGCGCCGGCGATGCCAAGATGAATTCCTCGATCGACTTGTTGTTATGGCTCTTATTGCACACCATCAGATTGTATACGAACTGAAACAAAAGTGCAAAAACCAAAACACGTTACACCACCCCCATCAATTCATCAAAACCAAATCCTCACCTTCCTATCCTCCATTAAGCCATACGTATCATGCTTCTTTCCCATAAGATACTTGAGCACATCGTTGTGTCCTTCGGACGCGGCGAACCATATGGGCGCGTTTCCTGCATTCGTCTTGCTCGTAGGCGATGCGCCACTCTGTACCAATAACTGCACGACTCGCAAGTGGCCAGCTCGTGCAGCGCAGTGCAGTGGCGTCCAGCCGTTCTTATCCTTGGCGTTGATCTCGGCACCCTGGCCCAGCAACACCTCGACCATTTGGTACTGGCCGTTCGTTGCCGCGATGTGCAGGCCAGTCTTGCCGTGGCGATCGGCGCTGTGCAGAAGCTTCGCCGAGCGGCTGAGTAAAAGCCCGACTACGGTTGTGTGCCCGCCGAAGCAGGCCAAGTGCAGCGGGTTGTAGCCATTCTCCGTTGTTGCCGCGTCGACCTACAGGTTGAAGTAGCATTCGGGTTTAGAAAGAAAACTTGAGAAAACTATAGGAGTGACGGTTGACTTTTAATGCTCAAAACTGAAGCTATTAGACAATACAAAGCTTTTTAGAAAACACCTTCATCTCGAATTATAAATTATTAACTTTCTAATCTGTGTTATTTTATTTAAGAACAATGTACATTCTTTTGACTATAAGTTTAAAAAATTGTTTACCACTTTTATTTAACAATTGTATTTTCATTTACTTACATTTACATTCTCTCAAACGACTATGGGTTTCCCCGAGAACCAAAGCTGGCCGGTGCCCATTTAAAATTAAAGGTTTGACTTTTTTTATATTACTTGAAAAAGGGAAGCTGACATAAACTTACATCTGTTTTGGATTTTCCCGAAATAACTCGAAACGCGCATTATAATAACCCACTCGGACAATATAAAGCTCATCTGGAGAGCATCCTGAGAGCACTTATATAGCCCTTGCAACCGCGCGACCCGCTGTACCCTACCATAAAACCCCACATGCTTGGAAAATTGACCAGTATACAGCAAATGTACCCCATTCCTTTATTATCTATCTCATTATGGTTTGTATACTTGGCAGCCTCCACCAACCCTATACTGGGCAGTATTTCAGTCTGAACACCCACAATCAAGTAAGCGGTCGACTGAGAGCAACTGGCAGACGCACTCCTGCAGCCACAAAATTCAACTTATTTTCTATCTTTATAATTGTATTGTGCACATCCCTGGTGGAAATCCAGCAATAGCTGTTATATTTTTTAAATAAATTTATTAAGTATTTTTTAATACAATGCGTGTGCGTGTCTTCATTTCTTATCACACGCGTAAACAAAATGTATGCTATAAGAAAAAAAGTGGAAAATAGTTTTAAAATAGATAGAAAAAGATGTTATTTGACCTTCAACCAATCAAATTTGACCAGCCTTCAAATCAGATAGGAAAGAGCTTTATATTTATTTGTCCATTTCTTTTCGAAGTGAATTGCGCACTACAGAAAAACGATAATTCATTGATTTATGATTATATTGTATTAAGATGAATATCGGAATTATGAGTGTTAGAATTTATCAGTCACTTCCATCATTTTGCGTGCCAATGATAAAAATAATTGTGTTGAAATATATTTTAAATAAAAGTTTGACAGATGACTATAATCCTTCGTCTTTGCGAGATCTTTATTTTGTTTACATTTTTAATGATCATGACAGAATTATACAGGCATTTTCACTAAAATTTATCACCTGCAAATGAACCATCTGATACAGAAACTGTAAAAAGCAGAATGCTTTACCTGCACGCCGATGGAGTTCAAAAGCAGCCGAACGACGTTCTCATTACCGGAATATGCGGCAAGGTGAAGCGGAGTCATACCGGACTCGCTGCCCAATTCACCGACAAGAGAATCGCCGGTCGGGGGATTCGACTTCACCGTTGCAGGAACATGTGTCAGCAATTCCCTCACCGTATCTATAAAATAGAATAAGTATAGTTCAGTCAATAAACATGAGAGAATTGCATTTTTATGTAAACGGTTATTTTATCATGCAAACCTATGCTTAGAATGGCGAGTAGAATAAGCAATATGTATGTTATAATATCAATACAACCGTGATCGTAGTACCTTGAAATAAGTTGTTAAGAATTTAAGGCCCGAAAACATTTTCCGTTTCAGTTTTCTTTCAGTACAGTTGTATATTGGAACTGGTCTTATAAAAAAATGTTTCGTAATATATATATTTTGTATATAATAAAATAAATCAATAAAAGTTCACCTATGCGATTCGGATAGAGGTAATCATTAATTAAGATGTAAAATCGTATGAACTGCAGAAATAGCGTATTTTTTAAAATTGCTTTAAAAACCGCTAACAATTTATTGGCACTTACTGAAATTTTGCTCAAACTCAAATTAATAATTATCTTTAATTTATGTTTTATAAATAAAAAGAAAAAAATCCTTTTTAAGCATGACTGCTACTTAGGGAGCCTTAATATATAAACTGTCAATTTTATTTAAATTTTCGTGATCGATACACCATTAAAAATATCAGTTTAAAATTATCTGTATTATTATTATTTCTATCGTTTAATTTTTCCAATATAATCTCTACACAATGTAGTAATAGTATACTGTTTCAACATTGCTTCAATATTGTTCAAATTATTCATATTTAAATGTAATTTGTATCTAGAAAATGACATCTACGAAAGTTGCTAGGTTTAGAGAGATAACTATATAGATGGTGATCTAGCAAGGATTCAATCCTTTCGAGAAAATAGGCCGTCCCGATATTTTTGCGGAGCCTCTATAACAAAGTTGGACGATAAAATACGAAGAAAATAAGAACCTCCGATGCAATGTATTATATCGTAATATAACTTGTTGGGCTTTCGTTCACGCGAATTCACACATCGCAAGCGTTTGTTTACATTCCTCTGGCGATGTAAAGGGAGCTATATGCGCGATGAGAACACCACCTTTGCCGGTCCAAGGTTGCGCTCGATTTGCTTTCGAAATAAATTGTCTCTCGGGGCCGCGGAACCACTTGTTTCTCGTCAGAAGCGATTTCCAAGATCTGCGGAAAATCAACCTTTATACCGAGTGAACATATTCCAGTACGGGCCGATGCAGAGTGACAGACGTCGCGACTGGGGTATAGACGCTTCCCAATTCCACCTCGGTCGCCGGGCGAGTGACTAACATTGTCAGTACTTCGTCAAAAGTATATAAATTTCGTCATACGATCTGTGGAACTGCTCACCGAAAACTCTAGTATGCAAGATTGTCATAATACAAATATAAAATTTCATTGAAATTCGTAGGATGGTTTTTCAGATATTTAAAACGTAAAAAACGGTTGCTCATTCATTGGAACATTACGGACAGATTTAGTACTACTATAGACATCGCGTTTTAAATTGTACATTTTTTTCGTGATTATACTATTAGGTCCACTATTCTAAGGCAGCTGTCCAGGTGAAAATGTAAAAAACAGTTGCTTTTGGTTCACGGTCGGCTGGACTATATAGAGTATAGCCCAACATCGTCAAATAAGTTAATATAATATATATATAATCCTATGATGAATTGTGATTAATTTTTAACGTAACGAGGGTACACAGCACATCGTGACGGCCCCGTTCTTTAAAATAAATCGCCGGCGCCATTAAGATATGACTAAAGAGCCGCATAAAACATCGGACACGTCATGTTAACGTCGAGATCGCAAACGAGGAGTCGCGCGCCGCCGCAGCCACGAAGAAGGAACAGCGCTTTCGCGTGTCGCGTTGTGTTTTCACCCTCCTCCCTCACCGTTCATGCGAAGTCACGCGAAATTTTCGGCTTACGATTGTTTCGCGATTATACCCCACGCGTAATAATAATATAATAATGTTTCCTTCTTCTCCTCGCGTTATCTCGGCGCGTATGCTAATGCCCCGAGTGAATTATTTTAACGCAACGTCGCGGTGGATTTTCGAAATTTATTTTTGCACTAATGTCTGGCCTTTTATCGTCGCCGGGTGGGGTTATCTTGGAGGAGGGAAGGTTGCGCTTTTGTTTCTTTAATGGGTAGACTGCATATAATTATATCGTAATAAAGATGTTTGTGTATACGGTTTTCGTTAAATACGTTACGTTGTATAGGTATTTTGGATAATTACGAGCCATTATTTCGTTGAGCTTTGTTTTGTTTAAATAAAATTAGGTTATTGTTATTTTTTGTAATTTAGAAAAAAATCTTTCACGAATTTTCACTATCGAAGCGGCAAATCTTGATCGCGGGGCGATTGGAAGGCTAGGATGACCTAAATTCAGTTATTCTCGTCGACGGAATTAGAAAAATTATCTCAGAAATTGTAAATGCGATTAAGATACGTTAACTAGAGAGAAAAACACTTTTTGCGAAATTTCCGCGACAATCAATGTAATTCTACGTAAATGTAAATCGATGAAATTGCACAATTAGTTAATTGTATACATTACTGAAAAAATATACTACAGGTACCATATTGCGACCAGGCTCCGATTACTGTTCACTATAGCTTAATATTACAAACATGTATATTTTTATATTTCTTTCGTGTTATTGAATATTGGAAAGATTGCTAAGATTATTTGGCGAGAAAATTACTGGAATGATTGATTACTTGTCAGTATACTAAATGTGCTTAGAAATAGCGTGACGCGATTTCAACTGACTTCTTTGCAGCCTTTTCAATTAGTAAATAAACTAAACTTTTTCTTCATATTTCACGCTCTTTATTATCATCTAAGTAATAAAGCAAATAAAAAAAAAGAAAATGCTTTCATCTACTCCACACCACTTAACAACAGCACACCCCATCCGACATAAAAATCCACTGACCGGCTTGTCCAAAGTACGCAGCGACGTGAAGCGCAGTGACACCGAGCTTCTTGCTCGACACCCTCAAGCTCTGCGTCGTCCGCATGACCTCGAGCACCTGTCCGTGTCCGTGTTGCGCTGCCAGATGTACGGCCGTGAAGCCCGCCACGTTCTCGTCCGTGCAGGAGGCGCCCGCTCGGACCAGCACCTTCACCACTTCGGCGTGGCCGCCCTCCGCGGCTATTTGCAGTGGCGTAGCACCCGTCAGCTTGTTTCTCACTGATATAGCGCTGCGGTCGAACTTCATCAGTTCTTCGATCACGCGTACAGAGCCTATAAGGAGGAAAAGTTGACTGATATGGAATAATATATAGGGGCATTTCAATTTTGTAAAATATCGTACGATTTTCTAAAGCTTATACATTCTATTATGGTTAGCGTTAAAAATTTCTGAATTTGTAAGATGTACATCATCGCTCATTGACACAATTTCTTGTTGAAGTAAAAAAACATTAGAATTATAGTTGCATCCTACAACTTATGTACAAAGTAAAATATGTGATTCCCAATGCGCAGTATTCAAAGTATGTAGAAAGTTTAATAATACATTGATCATAACTCCCATCTCACCTTGCATCGCAGCGATATGAGCGCAGGTGTTTCCGTCCTTCGTCACGGCCGTAACTAGGTTCTCGTGCTTCTGCAGAAAGAGCTGCGCCACGTCCGCGTAATTATTCATCGCCGCCACATGTATGGGCTTCTGGCCCTGATCGTCCGTCGCGTTGATATTCGCCCCGAGTTCCAGGAGAAGCTTGCACACCTCCAGCTGACCGGCACCCGCGGCCAAGTGCAGTGGTGTCTGCTTGCGCAGAGTGAGGACGTCGATGGCGGCATTGTGGTCGTGTACGAGGAAGTGCACCAGGTCTGTGTTGCCGTTCACCGCGGCCAAGTGGAGGGCCGTACGACCCACCCGCGATTTCGAGTTGATGAAAGCTTTGTTAGCGAGCAGCGAGTCGCATACCTGGATTTATTTTTATTTGCATTTGAAATGTGTGTCTAGTAGTTATTAGCGATTATTTATTGTGTACGAAAATTAGTCTTTTGAGATCTTGATTTACTTGCAGAGAATAAAATGTTGACACAGTGTTCAGATATTTTGCAAAATAACTTTTGTTAATATTATTATTGTACTATATAGGTAATTGAATTAAATGCGCTTCGCGAAAATGCTGTTTTATTTTTCAAGTTATAAACCTAATCTTTCGTATAAACATAATTATATGGTAGTCAAATATATAGCTCCAAAGAAAAAAAAGTTTTTTGCGTATATCATTTCAAATCGATTACATATTTTTCAATACATAAATTCGTACATTCAATCTTGAAAATGTAAACATTATTTTATTTAATTAGACAATACATAAACCCATACATGAATAAGAACGACATCAGCGCATTCTCATAAAAAATTAATTTTAAAAGAGCACCATCGACCCACCTTCAAATATCCATGCTCAGCAGCAAGATGCAGCGCAGACCTGCCCTCGTGATCGAAGACGTCCACCCTCGCCTGATTTGCCAGCAAATTATTCACCATATTAATGTGTCCCTTGTGTGCAGCGATCAACAGCGGTGTCCAGCCCATGGCGTTCTGTCTATTGAGTGCCTTCTGCACATCGGACGCTGGCATGTGTTTGATCATCTCGGACAGGACCTCGTTGTTACCGTCTTGGGCGCAAAAGTGGAACGCCGTCTCCTGGGCATGCTTCGTCTGTAACGACACGTCGGCCCCGGCTTCGATGAGGGCACGCACTACGGCACGGTCGTCGCCTATATGCGCCACTTCCGCAGGCTCGATTTGCGCCGCGTAGTGCAAGGCACTGGCACCCTCGAAGGTGAGGCTGTTTACGTAGCTGGCGACGTCGATTGTCTTCTTGTGCTTGACGAAGCGGATGAGGTGCTGGACGATGGAAGCGCGACAGCACTTGCAGGCCACGTGTAACGGTGTCTCGCCATTCTGTGGTTTATAGTACGAGAGATTGTTATTCTTTATACTCTTTTATTGTCGAAGGATGATTAATTTTTAACTAATTGGTTATTACAATGTAATACGTCATTGGGATACGTCGAAAGAAAATATATGCAAGTGTCTTAGTGATACTTTCACCTGCATTAAAAATACACGTACAAAAATAACTTTTTGTTAGGTAAAGCATTAGCAGGTGAGTAATACTTCTTTTAGCATAAAGCACCCGTACAGATTTTTGCTTTGATTCTAACACCGATTTGTGTAATCGTCATACACTACATACGAACTACTTATTATATACAAATCTAACTACATATATATTTTACTACATATTAAAAAAAAAAAACTTAAGGACGGTTCTATACACAACAAAAAGTTTGTCAAACTTACCTTGGACTTGAACATCGGATCCCCGCCGTCCTCCAGCAACAGCTTCAACGTCGCGAGATTATCGTGACGCGCGGCCACGTGCACCGGCGTCTGTCCGTCGTCCGTCGCCAGATTAGGATTGGCGCCGGACTTGAGCAGCATCAGGGCGCACCTGTCACCGTCCGGCACCCGGGCGGTTATGTGCAGCGGCGTCTCGCGGAGTCGGCCACCGCGTACATGAACCTCTGCGCCGTTGCCCAGGAGGGTCTCGACAACCGCCGGATTCGCGCTCTCCACGGCTATGTGCAGCGCCGTGTAGTTGTCGTTCGTCTTCGCGTCCACCTGTGATTGGAGTTTTTTTCTGTTTTATTTCAAAAGTTCTGTCCGTACTTTTACGAAATGTAACAATAGTAGGCAACAATGGATTATAAACAATACTAAATGTTTTAGTAAAATCTAACTATATAATGTTCAAAAATTTTAAAATCATGGTTTAAAATTTTTTTTATATATAGAAAAGAGAAAAAAAACTCACATTCTCACCCCGCTGTAGCAAAGTGCTGATGATGCCGACATGCCCGTACCTCGCGGCCGTATGAATCGACCTTGCGCCATTTTTATTCGGCATGTGCAGATAAACGCCGTTCTTGAACAACATCGTTGCGCATTCCGAGTGTCCGTTGAGCGATGCTATGTGCATCAGCGTCGAGCCATCCTTAGTCCTTTCGAAAATGCTCGCTTTGAACTTATCAGCGAGCAGCTCGATTATGTTCGCGTGTCCGTTCTCCGCCGCTAGATGCATGGGCGTGCGGTCCAGGTGGTCGGTTATGGAGGCCGAGGCGCGTACCGCGTACAGGTACTTCACCAGCGACTCGTCGCCCTCCGCGCTCGCGATGTGGAGGGCCGTTTGACCGGCTGCCTGTATAGAATTCAAAATGAAAAGAACTCTGAATACCGATATAGACTATGCCGATGTATACAGATATGAAAAGCCACGGTGCGCAACACTTGGATACTGTCATCGTATCAGTCGTTGTCATGACTTTAATATATTCTGTGGTAGACTTGCAGAGTTCAAAGGTGTAAAGGTAATCGTTGCGATTCCAGTACTAATATTCCAATGCTAAGCATGGCAGCAACCGTCACAAACCAGCCAACGGGCGCGCGCAAACATTTTTTCGCGTAAAATGCGCTCTTGCTAATAATCATGTGCTGAGTATCTCGGAATAAAATTGAAGAATATATATCGATAGGTTCTTTCCCCCTCTTTCCAATAGTGTTATTGTTTATTCGCCTAATCAAAAACTTGAGTTATTTTTGAGCTATTTTTCTCAAAGACTACCCATGTTTCATAAGTAATAAAATTTAAAATACGGCGGCGAGTCGATAAGATAAGGACTAAAAGATAAAAAATATGCCAACAAAGGATGAATTACAAACGATGAATTAAAACTAAAAAAAGATTAAAATAAAAAAAAAGAGTTCCTGTAACTTTATCATTTCATTCTATTAAACTGTTAGCACATATCAAAGGTTTAAATTAAAAATAATTTCAGCAACAGAAACTTTTTCACTTTCAAAAGGGAAGAACTTTAAATTTGAGACAAGACCTATTCAATTAAGTTCAGATACAAGAAATTAGTAAATTAAAAAAAAATTGCAGAAGATTGAACACAAAGTATAATTAATTACATACTGATAAAAAATTACGTTTGAACAATGGATTATAGGATATATTTTTAGTACCAAACAAAGAAATAGTGAAATACATCCGCAACAGTGCACTCCGGTGTACCGCAGAAAGCAAGCGAGGCGAATTGTCGCCGTCTTATAAATTTTATTACTTGTGAAGCCTTCATTATCCAACTTGAAATTTTGGGATTAAAGCTGAAGACTTGTACTTTCGAATAAAAAAATTTATTTAAAAAATAAAAAAAAAACATGGTATTCTTTGAGAAAAATCAGTTCGTACTTTCAACTCAAGTTTTTGATCGTAAAAAAGCATTTCGGAGAATAATCAATAGCACCAGTCTGAGAGACTGGTTTCTGAGAGACTCAGCATATGATTATTAGCAAGTTGAACAGAGCGCATTTTACGCGTAAAAGTTTTTGCTCGCGCCCGTTGGCTCGTTTCTGCCGGACGCTCACAGTATATGAGGCACGGTCTCCCCACTACTCAGGGGAACCATACTTTTCTTGCCAATGCAAAAACTGTTATATTAATTATTATTATGTTATAATATTTTATGTGTTTCCAAAAAGTAAATTGATGTTACTATAATTTAATCAACTATTCGAGATGCATTGAGAGATTGTTTTTATAGGTCTTTAGATTATCAGAAATGACATGCACATGGAAATGCTAAATAGAAAAAAGTTTCATTTTAATGTTATCTATAAAATTTTGTTGCCATTGTATAGTATTCGTAAATGAAAATTTCCCTAGGAAATCCCCAAAATATTGCTCGTTTTCCTAGATAAGTGCAAAAAATTAAAAAAAAAAACTTGAAATTTGCAGCGGGCAGTGCTGCAGCAACAGCGTTGGCCGCGCACTTTTCTGTCTGTATGAAATGTATATCTATATATACTGTATATATAGATATACAATCCTTGCAGTCAGAATAGTGCGCGGCCAACGCTGTGCAGCAATTGTAAGTAATTCTCGGCGTTAAAAGCCACGCAGAGCAATACCTATATAGTCACTATCATCAGCTCGATACAGCTTAGACTAAATCTTCAACGAGTGTCAATATGTAGACACTTGATAGAATTGAGCTGAACTGTTAGAAACTTTGGTAAATACTTCAGTGATACATTTCCGACGCGAGTCTGTGCCGGACTAACTGCATATCCCTATATTAGCTTCTCTCACACTCATTTCTCTCCGTGTACGAATCTCGCGCCTATAGCGCGACACTCATATACACACACTGGCTAATGGGAATGGGAGGATTATGAGGCGTACACGTGTGCGCGTGTCACGTGTACGCGCACTCTGACCTTGGCGGTAAGTCAATTGAACTTGACGGATAGTCACTTGGTAATGATGATTTTTCGTAATATGGCGTAATATCGATGGGTTCGATTCCCGCTCCCGTGAAAAAGCCAGCACCTCTGAAACACGAATTTTTCATGTGCTTACTTTCACCGTGGTCTCGGTGGTTCGGAACCCACTTGAAACTGTA